>VWZK01007640.1:0-23205 GCA_013396935.1 Baryphthengus martii | reverse complement strand
CAACTCTTTGAGAGTGGCCATCCAGCCAATTCCTTATTCAGCAAGTGGTCCGTCCGTCATATCCATGTCCTTCCAATTTAGAGACAAGGATGTCATGTGGGACAGTGTCAAATGTTTTGTACAAGTTCTGGAAGATGATGTCAGTTGCTCTTCCCCTATCCACCAATGTCATGCTACCAGCATAAGAAACCACCAAATTTGTCAGGCAGGATTTGCCCTTGGTGAAGTCATGCTGGTTGCCACCTATCACCTCCTCATTTTCCAGGTGCCCTCACATAGTCTTCAGGAGGATCTGCTCCACGATCTTGCCAGGCACAGAGGTTGGACTGACTGGCCTATAGTTTCCTAGGTCTTATCTTCCTTTTTGAAAACAGGGGCTATGTTTCCCGTTTTCCAGCCAGTGGGAACTTCACCAGACCTCCGTGACTTTTCAAATATGATGGAAAGAGGCTTTGCAATTTCATCTGGCAGTTCACTCAGGACTTGTGGATGGATATTGTCCAGTCCCATGGACTTGTGCATCTTTAGGTTCATTGGATGGTCTCGAACCTGATCCTCTTACACTCGGTGGATCTTCCTTCTACCAGTCCCTGCCTCTGGCTTCAGCAACTTGGGTAGTGTGGCTGAAGCCAGAGGCAGTGAAGACTGAGGCAAAGAAATCATTGAGTACCTCTGTCTTCTCCATATCCTCCATGACCAGAATGAATGAATAAGCAGTCATCGTTTCATGCATATAAAATACAATTTTCCCACTGCCTGCAATCTAAATATTTTCCCCAGTGGTTCATATATGTCTTTCCCTGAAAAGCAAAGCTAGAACTTCCACTGTTGTATACTTCCAGGCCTTTCACGCCCTCCACTGATTGAAGCAGTTTCTCTCCCATCTCTCTCCATTCTTCGAGCAGTGCCTGGTGTCTCTCCTCAGAGCGATTATTCTCTGCAGTGTTGCCTGCTTGAGGCAGTCTGTAGCACTGTCTTTTGAAGCCCACAGAGAGAAACAAGAGAATTCATGGAAAACAGGTTGTGAAGAAGGAATTAGTAGGTGATTAGTATTTCAGACCACTTCCCATCTCTCATCATTCCGCTGAAACCCTGATGATTTCCAACTGAACTGTATGAGCACTGAAGTATTACTCATCTAATCCTAAACTGTTTACATGTCATTGATGAGGAATGCTGTTTCTTCATGTTGATTTTGAAGAAGTTAGCTGATCAATGCAAACAAACAACTGAAAAATCCCCCACTTCTTTAGTCTCAGAGGCTGCTAATAGGTTCCATCTTCTGTATTTTGGATTGCTGACACAGCAGCTGATTGCTAATACAGGTAAGAGATTGTGTATGAAGACATAGGTGATGTCTCCTGGGTGTTATTTGTATTAATGGTTATGGTTTAACTATGTAAGCAATAGTTTGAATAGCTTGATTTTAGACAGTACCTCATAGAGTAAATTAGAAAGAGTGAACTGCTGCATAAACTTGATAGAAGAAAGAATCCTTCTACAGTGAGAACATTAAATCACTGGAACGACCTGTCTAGGGATGTGGTGGCACCCCCATCACTGAAGATTTTCAAGATGTGATTGGATAGGATGCTAGATAATCTCATTTAGGCTCTTTTCCCCACAAAGGGTTGGACTAGAAGATCTTTTGAGGTCCCTTCCAACCTGAGTTGCTCTAGGATTCTATCATTCTATGGTTAAATTGAAAATAACGAAAAAGCCACACAAAAGGTGTAGATCAGTAAAAAGAACCTGTCCTTAAAAAAATTTTATCTAAATTTTGACAGTAAGTTTTCAAGGCATTCAAAATTAGAGACAGGATGTCATCTTGGACATTTTTTTTCACTGACCTATACAACTGACCAACCTAAAGTTCCCAGCAAAACAGATCAGAGGCTTGTGTCCCAGCAAGAAGCAGGAAGTCCTTACAGCCTCTAGAGGTATACTATTCTTTCCAGCTTACTAGACAAGATTTTTATTAGCTAGGTAGTCATCCAAATTCAATGCAAACTCTTTGAATCTTCTTACTGGAATTTAGTACTGTTTCCTCCACCTTAAAGTAGTTGTAGTTTCTTACTATACGAATACTTGAAAAAAATGTGTATCCTTGTCCTCTCTAGAATGATGCAATTAGAATAATAAAGAGAAACATTATGTAGAACTTATTTCCTAGAGTATACCGCAGGACAGTTTTAGATATAGAGTGTTTTACTGTATTATTAGTAACAAATTACTGTGAAGCTTTTGGAGTATGTAGATAAAATGGTAAAACCAAAGTCAACTAAAAAGTGAGTAACTTAGATTAACATTTAAAAAAACCCCACAACTCTCTAGCCACCATCCCCCAAACCCTCAGCCTTTGTTTTTCATTTATAAACTTTGGTGGCAGAATATTGATCACATTATGTGATCTTAAAGAAATATTACTTTGAGAAGAAGGATTTAGTTAAAGAATATATTTTGTTAACAGAGATGGTAGTAATAATGTATGGAGTGTAAGATAAACACATGGCACGGCTTCCAGCTGTTTGACTTCACAGTTATTATGTGCACTGTGAAAGAATAAATGAATCTTTCGCTAATGCAGCAAACATTTTGGAATTAATCAGTTACTCTTTCTGAGGACATGAGGAAAGTTTCCTTTCACTATTAGTTCTGAGGTACATAATAACCTCTGCTGGGTAGATCCCAAAAAATTAGAATCACCAGTGAATTTTGACAGTGAACTTAAAAGTTAGTTCAAGAAATGCATTACCTTTTCCTAGATATAAACATATTCTCCATCTTAAAATTGTTGTCATTCCAGAAGGAAATATAATTTCAAGTCAGTAGTACAGTTAATATTATTTCAGAGTCTGCCATTTTTATACTGATTTAAATATAGGTAAGTATAAGTGAAATTTTTGGCAAATTCAGCTTTTAGGGGAAATGGAGGAAAACAACGGAGGTAAATGCGAGATAACATTTGACTTCTAACGCTTGGATTGAAGGTGGCCTTTTTCTGGTGTCACCACTTCCCACTGGCTACAATACTCTTCTTAATGAGAAAATAGCAAGCTGAATTTTAAATCAAATATAAGAACTTTATCAACTCAGTAATTCCTGAAGATACAGCATTTAATGAGCAATACCGAGATTTAAATATGAAATGTACAAATCATGCAGTGTGTTGAAAGATCTTGGAACTGACTGGACAAGACCTAATATGCTTAGGCAGATGGGAATCTTATTTATGAAACTGCATTTAAAGGCTGTTATTTTGGCCATAAACACAAGTACAGTTTACAAACAAGAACTTCTCTTGTTAACCTCCCGATACTTTTTTTGCCAAGGAATTTTAGAATTGTAAGATAACAGAAAATAAGAGACATGATTTAAGAGTTTAAGTATCTCTTCAGTCTGCTCTATGGGCTCCAGCCCGAGATATGAAGGTGGCTGCCAACCCAGCAAAATATAACAAAAGTTAAGCAGTGAAATGAATTACAGTCTTTCTCTTAGGTGTTTCATTTCAGCAAATGGCCTGTATGTTAGACTAAGATACAAACACAGTAATTATGCCCATATATAATACAGGACTATATCTGTGTATGTATGTATATATGCTTTATTACACAGTAAAGTGAAATTCTTGTTAAAACATTTTTTCCATCTTTGCATCCAGATTCCACTTAGTGGTGGAAAATGACAGGATTTAGCTCTCTTACTGTCATTTCAGGAAAATATTTGTGTTCAGAAAATGGCCATTAGGAAATCTGGGCATGCCCAGTGAGCCAGAGTATAGACAAAAACTGTTTTCATTTCTTTATGTTGTTCCACCCAAATCATTGGTATTTCCACATTCATCTTACAGCACTACACTTGACCCCATCCTCCTACCTGAGGTTAAGCTATTCACCACTATTATCTTCTTTTCATCACTAGCATAATTCTTTTCTTCTTATTCTGCAGTTAATAGTGTTCTTGGCTGGCTTTCCGCATTAGTCTTACCATTATACTATCAAAAGTTATTTTCTCAGTTCATGTAATTTAGTCCATTATTTGGCTGTTTATTTGCATTGCTATTGCAAAACAAAATAAAACAAAACCAACCAAAAAAAAACCAAAAAAAAAGTTTAGTGACAGTTCTGGTTCTCAGTCTGGAACAGCATGAGTGGAGCCCCAGGCTTCTAGGTAGCTTTTTAAAACATAAATAACACAAAATGAAACAAACAAAAAAAACCAAACAATAAAAAACAAACAAATAAAAACCAAAATAAAACTCCACAAAAGCTCATAAATTTGTTCACGTAATTCTGATTATGGAATTGGAGTCCAAAACTTATGTCACTTTTGCATGTCCTTACAGATGGTCTGTAAATAACTTCTCTTTGGACAGGTGCTCCTATTTTATTTTGATTACTTGTGTAAGTCACATCACTACTACAATATATGTTGGGGTTCCAAAGGCATAATTATGTTTCAGAATGGGGCACACTTGTATAAAGTGCTAAAATGACTCTAAAATGACTTGTCAAGGACCACAGAGGAAGTTTAGGGCAGAAAAAGAATGGACTTTGAGTTTCCCAGAACCTTGGCCAGACCTTGAACTCATGGTACATTCTTCTATTTCACTGTTACTGTCAACACTGTGACTCATAAATTGTTCAATCTGCAGTCAGGCTTGAAGTCATTAGTTATTAGAACTGGGTAATTTGTAAAAGAAGAGAAACTCAAAGTACCCAAATAAATTTACAAAAAAAGGGTCTTTGGTCAACTGTGAACACCATTTGTATTCACTGTGCATTGCTAATTATGCAAACTGAACTGCTTAGAATGAATTTCCTCTGAGAAAGAAAGGTGAGTGGTGGATATTTTTCATACATAACTTTTCTATAACATACAACATCCTGCAATGTGTGCTCAGTTACAGACAGTTGGGGTCAGAAAAACAGAAAAATTCCACATCTAGGATAAAACATAAAATCAGTAGGGAAAAAAACCCAACAACATCGTGGATATTAGGAAGGGTATTTCACTTTCAAATTTTTAACTCTGAGTAGACTAATGGGTAATAGATTTAAATATGAAGATACTAAGGAATTCTGTGGGAAAAAAGAAAGTAACACACAAAATGACAGTGTTTAAAATAAAATAACTTAAAGACTCTTTCAAGAAATTAACTTACTTCTTGCCTTTTTAGCTAGATCAATACAAATTAAATCATTGAATGTAGTTTATAGTGAAGAAATCTCTCCTGATCTTCATGAGTCAAGGGCTTCTGCTGTGACTAGAAGCATATTTGCCCTATATTTAACATTGTTTTCTTAAAAGAAGAATTTTCTTCAAAAGATATTTTATATGTCTTAAAATCACTGTATTTCAACCGATTTTTTTGCTCATCACTATAGCTTACCTCGCTTGTTGGCACTCTTCTTCTCCCTGGAAAACTTTAAAACTTTGATATACAACCTATTTGTTGTAGTTTCACAGTTGTTTCTGCTTCATCTGTCACTAAGTTCTCCTTACACAAGTGCAGAAGTATGTAACAATGAAAAATAATGGCAAGAAAACACTTAAACAAACATTTCCAAGGCTGCAAGAGAATTTGGTCTGGCATGAGAGAAAAGTATGAAGGTTCAGGTCTTATGGGTAAAATGGGTGCCTTTTTTTTTTTCTAAACTTCTTTCTCATTCTCTCAGTGATACCATAAAACAAAAGCTACTAGTAATATAGAATATTAAGCCAATGCTTCAGTGAGTTTATGTAGATCTGTATTGCAGGAACTGATGCAACTAAGAGAGAAGCCAGTCTTACTTTGTGAGGCCAAACTTCATCAAATTTTTAAGAAATTATGCAATTAAGGTAACTGAGAATAAGAATAATTCTGAAATTTTCAGTTTATAAAAATGCACCTTGGGCCTCTCGCCAAGATAGATCTGTTAGATTCTGCATTTAAGTGTCTGTAAGCGATAGTCACTTATCACATCCTCACTGAAAGCTCTCAGGTCTAAGAGGAAAAAAAAATTGCTATTCACTTCACTGAGTGCCTTAGCAGTCCTCATTTGGGTGCTTTGGAGGAAAAATCAAGGTCACTCACTTTAATCAGCTGAAGCAAATAGAGTCTGGGCATTGATTTGAGCTGCAGGCTGCCTGCTTGCCACTAGTGCAAGGGTCATCTGGCATGCAGGTGAAATGCCTTTCAGTTTGCACTTATCTCCTCTTCCACTTTTTTCTAATGCAAAGCCAAAGTATCTTAAAACTGCTTAACTTGCCTGCTTCACTGGAAGCAACAGGGGTATTAAGAGTCAGAAAGCTTTGACAACCTGTTTTAGTAGTAACTATTTCATGCTTATCGTTTACTGTCTTTTATTTCAGCCCAGAAACCAACTGTAATTTTGTGAATGGGCTTAGGTACATTTAGCAATTTGTGAGCAAATTTGGACTGAAAATTCACAGGCACACCTCTGATATCTTCTGAGAAAGAGCCACAGCAGCGCATAGATCTCCTTAGGTCGGAGACACAGCTTTGTACGAGGCTCCTCTGCTTTCCGTGCTCTCCTAACTTGCCAGAAAACTCCCACTTATTTCCTTACTATCTTTCCTCTTCAAGAAGGTGGTAATGAACTTCCTAATGGTAAGATATACAAACGTGGAGGACCAGGCAAAATAGTATGTGGAAGAGTAAGAAGCTGAAAAACAAGGTGAAATACCCTTTAATATTTTAAAATATATATATACGTATATAAAGATTCATGTGGCATTAGCCAAATGCCTGTTCTAACAAAGAAATCTGGGCCCAAAAATTGACACAAATATCTAGGCAGCTAGACACCCAGGGATGTACAGCACTGACTCTAGTGTGACTAAGGTGCATGAAAACCATTGTAGAGCTTAGCCATAGTACTTAGGATTGGAAGGACATACTGGGGGTGTCTTGCAGCTGAAGCTGCCTAAATATGTTTGAATTATTAGTGGGTTAGCACAGAAAGCAGGAGAAGCTACTTAAGTATTTCTTACCCTATTCAAGTTGCTTAAAAAGTTCAGCCAGAGTTAAATGTTACGTTTAATGCACTTCAAGTTTTATAGGCGGTGTGGGCATAGATACATGAAGTGCTGTGCTACTTCTGTTTGTATTCAGCAACTGCTAACCTTCTTTTGCTCATTATCTAAAGCTGGTCTCCATGGGTCTCAGCTTTTTGGGACACGTACATTTAATAACACACCTACGTTAATAGGGCTCTCCTGGGCATCACAGCTGTGACAGGGTTTCTATAGCTTCTTACGATTAGGCTAAGACTTTTCTCTTTCCAGCTATACTTACTCTGTCACTGTAGAACCACAGAGCCTGGTTTTGTAACTTGTGTCCACTTAAATTCTGGAGACGTATGAAGGAAATTGTTTCTTGCTTTATTTATTTATTATTAATTAGTTCTGCTGTCATTGAAAGCTGTGGGTTTTTTTTACTGTAAAGGCTTCTAAACAAATCAATATGTTCACATTCACCTTCTCTTGTTCTCTTACGAAAAAGTAGAGTATGTTCATCACTGTACTCATACCTGAGGGTACCATTTGCTTCAAGCTGCCATCTAAATTGCTCATTCAACAGCTACTTAATCTGCTTCAGTTGAAATCTGCTGTGCTACAGTAAGCTAAGTACTGGATGTGCCCTGAATCCACTGATTTTAACTGAAAAAAAAAACAAAAAACAAAACAAAACAAAACAAAAAAAAAGATAAGGCATACCAGATGAGTATGTCTACCACTAGATCCAAAGGAATGTGCTGCCTGAGGGAGTCTGCATTGGGAGGCTGTAATTACCTGCATCGTCGTGGCTAGATTTCATAAAAGGATGACCAATGCCCAAGTGGCCTCCCAGCCTAGTACAAATACAACTGAGAGTGCTGAAAACCTCAGATTCCTTTCACAGGAGAGTCTTCTGCAAGTTCTGTTCTTACTTCTTGTGTCTAGGTTTGATCTTCATGTGTTCACCATGTACATAATTGTACACATACGCACAGACTTTCAAACCAATGGTATTTCTCTGCTGCTGTAAGTGGTGCACTTTTTTCTCTCTTTCGTATGACAGAAGGCTGTTTTACTGTTCTCTGATTCCTTCTGCAGTATTCCTGGTGGCTGCTCCAAAAGTCCTTACCTTGTGACTGCTTTAGTGCAGCCAGTTTTGTGTCTCCCTGCTAGGGTACATCTATGTATCTGCAGAAGTGTACAGCTATTGTGTACTGAGTAAAGAGGTGCGCTGAGTGTTTTCATATAGGGGTTGTCTGTACATCCTGGCAGAGGACAAAGCAGGAGAGATCTAAGGCTATCAGGAAGTTCTCTGGTACTAAGTGAAACAATGATGTTTCCTAAAGAAAATGATCTGCAATTCATATTTATTTAAATGTACCCATTGCTTGTGAGAACTTTTCTTAGGTGAAGCTTTTAGTTTCATTCAGTTTAGTGCTGTCTTTTGTAAGATCCTCCCAAAATTAGCTGATTCACATTCTTCCTGTTTTGATTTTCTAGAAAATCTGGAGAAATGCAGTGAAGTTTTAATGTCTGCCATACCATGAAAGACTATCAGAACATCACGTATGAAATATAAAGGAAATTAACTACACATCTGCAACATGTTTCATTACCTTTCCAAATTTACAAGTGTATTGGAAGAACAAGAAATTCAGATACTACTTATTTCTGTAGTGTCCCAGACTTCCAAAGCAGTCTGGGATAGCAGTGATGTTATCAACCTTCAACAATAACATAAAATAATATTTACCAAAAATACATAAATAATGAAGCAATACTCTTCTTTTGTTTGTTTGTTTCCACTCTCATTTCACTGTAATCTTTAGAACTAATTAGACTATCTGTGCTTTGACAGCCAGACATTCATTTACTAATTATCTCACAAAAGTCCTCTGATCATATCTTCCGTCCCTGAAATCCATTTCAGTGGGAGGTAGAGAGACTTCAAAATGGCATCGATGAAGCACACAATATGAGAAGAAAAACAGCTGTTTGGGGTGCGGTGCCTTTTGCGTGAAGAGCAGTCTGTTATACTGCATCCATACAGAATACATACAGGATCAGCCACCTCAGTTGTTGCATTAGATGCATAAATAACTGAAGAAATCCTGAACTGCTCTCCAGCTCCTTGCTTCCTTCCCTTTTTATCACCCAGCTGTAAGAATTCATGCAGGCAGTTTTACTGATGTAGAGCTAGTCTTGTTTTGCAAGATAAAGCTCTTAGAATGGCACAGCATCCTAACAGGTGATACTTTGCACTTAGAATTTTGACAAAATTCTGTTATGTCTTCCTTCTTTCCCTCATCCCTTGTAGGTCTTTAAATTTAGAGTAGACATATTTGAAAAAAAACCCAAAACCCACTATGAAATAATTGCTGAAAACTTGCTTACTCTTGAAGTTTAGTATAGTCATTGCAAGAAAGTATGTGTAACACATATGTGGATTTAATTGTTAATGTATTGCACATATTTTATAATTTTTCATGATGTTGATATTTTCTGTGTAATGGATGCCCATATATGGTGCGTATGTACTGCAACGGCACTATGCTGAGGGCTTATTGACACTCAGATGTGTACTGGTAGCTGATATTTTAAGAAATAAACAAAGATACTCTTTATCCTACCCATTCTTCTAGTTAGTGGCACTGCAAATGTGCAAATGGTCATAAATACTAAACCACTAAATAGGTGTAGTATATATTTCTCTGCAGAAATACATGGTGATTTTCAAAATTCACTGCAAAAGGTGGATAAAAAGGAATGGCAATTTAATCTAATTAGAACAGGGCTAGTCTCACAACTGAGCTTTGTAGGTGTTGAATTTATTAATGATTTTTATTAACTTTGCATTGGTACGCTTTTATTATTATATAAATTTTTCTTTCTTTCTCCGGTACTGGTAAGCACTTTCTCAGCTAGCAGAGCAGGGCTCTAAAGAGGGACCTTGACATAGTGATAGTAGCCAGAGCTGATAGTTGTTCCTGCCGATTCATATGGTGATCACAGCCTGTGATTCAAGGATGCAGTGAAAACTGTGTATCTTTACAGATCAACTAGGGAAGAGAATAGGAGGAGGAGAACCTCGTTGACCTGCCGATCACAGTCTTAATGCACTCCAGGATGCCATTTGCCTTCTTGGCCACAAGGGCACATTGCTGGGTCATGGATAACCTGTTGTCCACCGGGACTTCAAGATCCCTCTTCCACACAGCTGCTTTCCAGCAGATCAACCCCTAACTGTACTGGTGCATGGGGTTATTCCTGCCTAGGTGCAGCATCCTATATGTGCCCTTCTTCATTAGGATCTCCTCTGCCCAACTTTCCAGTCTGTCCAGAACTCACTGAATGGCAGCACAGCCTTCTGGTGTATCAGCCCATTCTCCCAGTTTTGTATCATTATCAGACTTGCTAAACACGCACTCTGTCCCTTCATCCAGGTCACTGATGAAGATGTTGAACAAGACTGGACCTATGGGGAACACCACTAGCCACAGGCCTCCATCTAGAATGCGTGTCACTGTTTTTCTTCCTTTCTTACATTGCATGTCTTCTTTTCTCTCTATCTGTCTGTCCATTTTTCTAAAGTAGATAAATGTAGTAATGTGATCAGAAAACTTAAGTAAATAGTACTTCAAAAATATTTTAGTTCTGGCTTGAGTGAAGATTTAGTAAAGAGACTACGATATTTTGTGTTATAGTTCACCCCATTAGCATCACGTAACACTGTGGAATCTGCTTTAAACCAGCATTCTAATCCATAACATAAATATTATTTAGTTCTGTAAGCAATATTGTGAATGAGAACATGTGGCTGAAACAAATGGTGATAAAACTCTTTTTTCACCAGGTCATATCAGCATGAAATATGTGTTTTGTCATTTATAGCAATAAAGGGATTTATTATTTAAAAGTTGTTTATTCATACACATTACAATTTTATATAAAAATCACAGAAATTTGGCTTAAAAGAACAAATAACATTTGCAAACACTAAGCAGCTGTTAATGTCAGTTTATCATAGTGATTTTGTTTTGTTCATTACATGGCAGCTGGAGATTTGCTCTTCATGGGCTTTGCAGAGGTGGACAAAACTCTTTCTTGTGATTTCAAAGGCTCTATTCCCGTCCTTAGAAAAGCCTGACATCTTTCAGGACATAGTCCAATTTGTTAATACTAAACTATTCTGTTTGGTGTTAGCAAGGCAGAAAGAACTCGAGTGAGATGTTTCAAAGTTTTGTTTTTTCCAGACAGAAAAAAACATCGAGGCTGAAGGTGCTCATTTGAGTGTAATCTAGAATTTCAGGAGAGAGAAGAATGAATTTCCCATTTAGATATTAAGTAAGGGTTGTTTTTTTCAGAGGGACTAAGAAGATGGTGAGGTCTTCCTAGTTGCAAGGTTGCACTTCTTTGAAAATAAAAGTTGCACTTCTTTGAAAACTTCACATCAAGTATGTGTAAGTCTGTGTGAGTTATTTTGAGAGGAATTCTGGTATAAACTAGTTAGCTTTTTTACAGAACTAAAGCAACCTGTGGTAAAAAAGAGGATTATCTCCTGTATAATCCTACATCATCTTCTATGTATTCTTGACCTTTGTTCCTCCACCCTATCACGGCCCAAACTCTTACATACTTTAATAATGTGCAGCATTTGCCATCTCTTCTATTTAGAGTTTTTTGGTTTTATCAAGTTCAATTGTTAAACTCTGGATAGAGTTTTAAAGATGACCTTTATATTTAAACTGTTATAAGGAATACCTCCCCAAAGAATTACACACATACATTTCAGTCCAACAATGTTGGCTGAGAAACTCTTCATCAACTACAACTTCTATCTGTGCCACCATTTTAACTTTTGAAGTGACTTCATTTGCTTGACTGCTAGTGACTGAGTTAACAAAATAGTGATCCAATTTTGTAATACACATTTGGATACCATAACATAGAAAAACAAGACTGCCTTAAAGCCAATTAAAAGGTTTACTAAAATAGAGATTATAATATCAAAAGCAGTTAGTTTTCCAAGATGCATTTCTTTCTAGAATGAAAGTGGACTTAAACTATCAATGTCGTTAACATTCAAGAGTATAGAGTATAATTTCCATTTGTTAGGTTTAAAAAAAAATAAATCATTAGACAGTTTAGCTTTAATTTGTCTTCCAGCTTTAAGAGTGTGAGAAAACTAGCTTATCTTTTTCTCTGATTGTTATTCTTCTTTTTAAGAAATAATCTACTTTCTACTTGAGACACAAAGTTTGTACAAGGACAAGCATAACTTTTGTTCCAGATCAACACTTATTCCAAGCATGTGATGACAATGATGTAAAGCACATAGGAATACATAACTTGGATTAACATTTATAGATAGTTTATAACAATACACATATCTTATATTTCCACACTCCACATTTTTCAGATTTTTACATGCATTATTCAATATTTCCTCAATAGGGCAATGGAGAGAACAATCAGTTTCTTTACTGGACACCACTTAATCTGGAATTCCTACACACGCTTTTTTAACATTGTGTTGGAGTGTGTTGTAACAGACGGCTCTAAAATATTTGAAGAACATATACTCAGACTAAAACTGTTCTTCAAGGAATACACAAATACCATATTTTGCTGGACAAAGCAAATTAATTTGCTATTTTAAAAATACATACATACTAACATTGTGACAATGATTAATCAAGTTTACATAAGAGTTTTAGTGTAACTGTAGAAGATCAGTCATGTTTATCAATCTTGTGCTAATAGCATTCCTTAGTATTCCCCTTCTCTTATGACCCTGTCTTGAAGTCATTATTCTTGTAAACTCCTCACTCATGCTGGTTTGTTCTCATGAGTGAAAGATTAGCAACGAACCAGAATAAACACACTCAAGTTCTGTCCCCTTTTTGCTAATTTTTCTTTCTAAATGCTATTGTTTTAGTTCTTCTTGAGACACTGATGAGTTGTGAAAGTTTTGAGATAATTTTTCTGATTTCTTTTTGAAGGAGAAACTCAATTTTGGTAACCACTGTAAGTTGTAGTATCACTAATACATGTACAAATGATATGAAATTCTGTGTCTTCAAAAATATTTCTTTATCAAGGAAAAATCACTAGGTAAGCCCTATGGTGGTAGTCATAACAAACAAATGGAAATAAAAATACGTTTCTAATAACCATGTCTTTACAGTGCAATTAAAGCAGGACACAAACCAGATAACTTTATCTGCCAAAGCATGAGTTTGGAGTGATGCTTTTCTTTTATAACAGATGACCCCACAAACATCCAAAGCAGCAATAGGAATTTGTTTTGCATATTAGAGGAAACTACAACTGCAAAGCAAAAGAACAAACAAGAACCAACAAAACAGAGAACCACAAACATCCCTCATTACCCTAGATTTTGTCATTTAAAGGAAGAACGAGTTAATTTTAAACAGCTTGGGTTTAAAATGTACTTAAAACCCCTTTATTAGTGATTCTAAATTTGTCTAAAACTTGAAGATCTTTTGCATTTAGAACAAAAATACTTTATCTTGAAATTAAATTTAATGATATTTTTCTGTCTGAAGATTCAAACCTACTTTAAAAGCGTAGGAATATGAAATATCATGCACCTTTCCAGATAGGTAAGGCAGCAGCTGTCCCAGGCAGTATCAGTGCAGAGTGGGGAACTCAAGTAGATGTGCCCTGCCTTCAACCAGCTTCAGTGTGCCTGTTGTACACCCAGTACACCAGGAGGTCGGGGTGCTAACAACCAGAGGCACTTAGACCAGAGCACATGAGCCTGGGTCAATTTATTATTGCAGTCTCTGCACCAACTGCACCATATCTCCGAAGAAACAGTTGAGAATGAGAAAGAGATGATGGTCACAGCAAGAAAGGATGAAAACAAGTAACAAATGGCAGATGCCCATGCGCAGCTATAGAACATTGCTTATTCCGTCAGGTTACAAAAATGGCTGAAAACAGTGCTTTAAGGCTGCTTGTCTTTGTCCTTGTTTTGCATATAAGGAAAGTCTGAATACTATCACTGGGGCAGTACTGAGTGTGTAAACTACTCTATTTGATAGGCAGACTGTTCTTTCAAGGGATTGGTAATCACAAGTATATTCTCTTAAAGTGTAATTACTTGAGTACATTAAGAAATTAGCATATTTGTTTTTAATGTCAATTATTCGAAGCGTAATAACAAATAAATTGGGTATGTGGAACTTGGATATTTAAATATTAATGTATTGTTTAAACATATTTAAAAGTTATGAATTTAAACATTCATTGTGGTTTATTTATGCTGCCAAATGCAATAAAAGCTTCCAGCAGTACTTTAAGCAAGATAAAAATCACAGTAGAATTTGATAGATTCTTCTTTCTGAAAGTTATTTCTTATTCTTCATTTTCACTCCTGATTTTCAAAATCTGCTGTTAGAAATATAAATCAGTTGCTCACAGTAGTGGTGTTGCTTGCCAGTGTTTTCTGAATTCCTTTTAACAGCATATTTCTGCACATATGTATTTTCAAATGATTGGGATTTCAGCTGTGTGAAAATAGACACACTTGTGGAAAAAAAAAAATGCAAGCGTTTTGTTTTGGCATATAGAACGAACGTAAAAGAACTGCCGAAAGGGTGCATTATGAGTTTAGTCTCCCATAAATCTAGAGACAATGTATATGTTAAAATCACATGGGGGTTAGACTACAGAGATGTAATATAAAGTAATAGATAAAAAATACATAAGCGCTTAAATGTACCTCTTTTATACACACAAAAGGCACAAGTGAGTCTCAGAGAAATCTGTGATTCTATATCCTAACAGACCAGCTAACTAAATAATTTAAGGTATTTACACCTCTTTGCTTAAACATTCTCCTACATATGCAGAAGAATTAATATAAAAAAAAATACACCAAAGTAAATGTGTTTCAAAGTAAAATTAAATTACTCATGAAAGTGACTCTTCTCATCAAATGTAAATACTGTAATACAATAAAGGTAATAAAAATTTCCATGAATTTCTTTACAAGGCACTTTGGATGGGACACAGTTTTAAGAGTTCTACCACCTTTTCTTGTAATACAATGTACTACAGTTTTCACTGCAAATTTGAGTGCACTCCAGTCTACTTTGCTCAAGTAGAGTTGTGAAATAGCCAAAGGCACAGCTACTGGCTCCAAAATAAGGCAGAGAGTTTCTACCCTGCAGGCTGAATCTATGGATTCAGTGCCTGTGAGCACACTTGCTGTTGAGGTCTATGCATGGAGCCTGTGGATCAGGGCAGGGTAATTACAGGGGCCAAGGGAATTGCTGGGTGGTTCTGCAAGCTCTTATCTGCTACTGCAAATTCTTCTGAGCTATGTGATTATATTTCTACAAGTCCTTACTGCCTTTATATTAGAAATTGTCTCTCTGAAGAAAAACTGCTTTTTTGCTACGTTAGCTTGTCCACAGCAGGCTCGAGCACTATCATGTGCTATTAAGTGCTCCAGTGTAGACACTGAGGCATTGTCTGTATTGCTAACTAAAATAAACCAGGGCCCGTATGCTGGCTTCAAAGCCAAATAACAAAGCCACGTATCTAAACCTTCTTTTTCCTATCTACTGTCGCATCACCTAAAACAGGATAGTAACACTAGAGTCTTCCTATTCAGTATAGTTCCTAGAGTTTGTTGTCCCCCAAATTATGCCTGGGAAAGCACAAGCTGGCCTCAGACAAAACATTGTCAGGGAGTATCCTAATTGACAAAGCAGAGCAGGCAGGTACAGGAGAGAATTCACACTATCCCTGCACTAGCACACAGACCCTATATTTTTGCCTTTGGGGTGATTACAAGCTTGCAAGATCCTGATACAGGATCAACATCAATGGGACTGTTTGTATTTTTAAAGTTAAGAAGATATAAGGTAATATTTTCAGCGTATGTTTAAAACTCTGTCCCCTCCCTATCTTTTGACAGTTTACAGTCCTACTTTGATAACAGGTGTATATTGGCAGTAATGCTTCTTGTGACAGTACATATAGATAGTCACATATGAAAAAAAAATAT
This sequence comes from Baryphthengus martii, assembly GCA_013396935.1. NCBI lineage: Eukaryota > Metazoa > Chordata > Aves > Coraciiformes > Momotidae > Baryphthengus > Baryphthengus martii. Next base: position 7,160 of record VWZK01007640.1, on the reverse strand, counting down.
TCTTCAATGCTTTTTATTTCTTATTCAAGATACATTAGGCTTCTCTTCAATTAAAAGCAGCATGTGATCTGGAAGGTCTGACTAAAGACCACAAAATATCGGACCAACTATAGAGTGAGTACTGTGCAGGTACTTTGTAGAAATGGGAGTCGTCTGTAAATATTTCTAGAAGAGAATAAAACCACCATACGTGATAGAGAATTTATATGGGATGAAATTCAGAATAGGTCTAATGAGAATGACCTCTCTTCAACAAGAGACGTGTTATTGCTATGAACTGGTTTATAATTCAGAGCCATTCATAATTATTGTAGTTACTGGTGCTGATTTCATTCAAGCATAAGTTGTGGAACGCACTGACACTCTTTTTCAAATCAAAATCATTGGTGTAGATAACATTCAATGGATTTTTACTTCTGTCTTTTTGTGCTTTGAAATCTTCCTCCAAACAATATGGAGTGTAGGTATTTTTCCTCATTTTGAGAAATGCTTAACAGTTTGGGATGTTAAAAATATCTCTCAGCACATTTTTAGCCTGGTTTCCTGAGGAAACAAGGCTTAGGCAGTCAGTCTCTCTGTGTGTCTGTGTCTCTCTCGTTAGTACCCTGGGAGTCCCTTGGACAGCTTCAACAAAATTTGACAAAGACATTGAGTTTCAAAGATATTAAGCTCTTTGAACCAGTCAGCACAAAATATTGCCCAGGGGCCTCATTCAGGCTCCAGAGTTGTTTGTTTGATCCATCAAAGTTGAGTCGTTCTGCTTAGGCTCACCCAGCAGCCAAGAAACAGCAACCAGCTGGGCAATCAGCTTATGGAGAGCTGCTGGTCAGTTGGCTCAGCTGCAATTTTCACCAAGCCACAATGTTTGCTATTTCTTGCCTGGCTGTCAGGCCAAGAAAAGATAGATAAGAACCTGAAGGGTTGTGAACAGAGTGAGGATATGGCTGTCTAGGACTGCAGGGCACTGGGGTCCAACCATTCTGTAAAATAAATTTATTAAAAAAAACCTCAAAATCAATAATAAAACCTCTATAGCTTTATCCGTCTCATCACAGAACTACTTAAACAATGAAACAAAACACAGTGTTCAACAATCACTTGCTAGCATCCAAATAACAGTTCTCAAAATGATGTGCATAATTCATCTGTTAAAAAGTAAACAATATCTGAAAGCTACAGGAACAGACACGCACATCCAAAACATGTGTGAACATGTGTGTATATATATATATATGCATAGTTGCATATGAATGCACCAGTCCTGGAATCTTCATAATCTCATGTATATAGTCCATATAAGGAACCTCAAATTCTGTGCTCTCATTATTTCCAGTGCATTTGGGCAACAGGAAACTTACTTGTTAAAGGGCTTCTAGATGGTGGAGCAGAGTATTTGACTGCTAAGATTAGGGTCAAGCTCACTAGTCTTACTGTTAAAGCTTACTGATTTGGTCTACGTAAGTAAAATTGTTGGATAAACTGTATTGTTTGTCACCAGTAGGGCTCATAATTACAATATGAACTGCAAATAAGCTTCACAAGGGCAATAGTGGCACAGAAACATTCTAGTAGTTCTAGTAAGCAGCTTTGTTCATAAAAAAAAGCAAGTCAGAAACTATTTCACAAATTTCTTTCATTGCCAAAAATCTATCCTAAAATGTGTTAACCATTTGCCTTTACTCTTTACTGTGAACTGCGGTTTGTCTTTGATTAAGAAGTAAGTGATTGGAGCCAAATGTTTAAGGCAACAATTTCATATTTTTGTTTCATTTCATGAAATGTCCATATTAAAAATGTAGGAAAAAAACAAACATTCCACATTTGGAGGGCACAGCAGAGTGGACAGCAAATGGCCCGTAAGTAATGACAGCAGGCAGGAAATAACATATATTAAATTCAAAGCAGCCATTCGTGTCTTCAGTCTCTCCAAGAATGCTAATACAAATCCAGCTGGCACCTCAGGTATGTTCTCCAGCCACATCTGCCTGACGCATTTGGCTGTGTCTGATACATTTTTCTTTTTTTTTTCCCTTTTTTTTTTTCCCTTTTTTATTTTTTTTTTTGTTAAGAAAAGGTCTAAATGCTAAGAAAAGTATAAGTCATTTATTTCAGGATTTCAAGGAACAGGTAATCCACCACGTGGCAACGCTTCTCATCAGCATTTTCCTCCTGTTGTAATGCTGAGAAGGAACAACTGAATAGCTATGACTGCCATGCTTCAGATTATTTAGAGACATGGTTGTATTTCCATCATGTGTTTGCACTGTGGTTTTCCTTATCCATCAAGATGCACGGTTATTACCTTGAAGAATTGCTAACTTTTTGCTGTCGTACATACAAAGCCCTGAAACGAAGACAGCTGTACATCAGTAAGCAAATAGATGTTCATACAAATATCATACAAAGCACTGGCTGGTTAGTATCGAGTTCGTACAAAATGGTTTTTATAAGATACTAGAAATCATTTTATATCACATATTATTTCACCATATCCCTCCTTCATTTAATTCTGTTGACTTGTAGCTTAAAATCAGGAAGGATTTGAATAACTCTGGCTAGAAATGGGCTGTAGCTTCAAACTGTGAATCTAAATTTTCAAATGCCTCTAACTTGGAAGTGGGGTTTTGTTATAAGCTGTCTTTCTCTGTAACAGCAGGACAACATGGGATATGGAATTAAAATGCTTTGCATTTTGGTTATATATTTTTCAGCTTGTGAAAGTACAGGCTATTTGTCTACTTGAAACAACAGTCTTTTGTATATCTGCCTGCGTGTATAAATTCCAAGTTGTTTGAGTTACAAGTGTTTATGTGAAACCTCAAAATGACAATACTCTATTGCGCAAAAAAAAGGAACACTAGAAATGAAGCAGCACATTATTCAAGCTATTTCTTTATGTCTGCACACCATCAGGCAAATAACCAGCTCTCAATAAACCATAAGAAATAACAAATAAGCACAAGAGAGTAGAACTGAAATAATCGCAAAGTATTAAGGCCAAGTAATTACAACTTCTTAGATATATTGACTATAAAGAAGTGTTTTCCTTGAGGGAACTTGAGGTTTACCATATGGCATACTGACCTAATCTTCAAAAGTGCAAGGATGAGAAGCTTTTGATGAAGCACAGAGTTGCTATCTGCATCTGTGACACTTGAGAACAAATCATGCAGCTCTGTAGATAATTTTGTTGTCTTTATCAATAATTGTAATTATACAAGTTAATATGATGGCAAACATTCAAGTTTTAGGATATAAATTGAGCAGTGATGGAGCCAGGAAACTGAGTCCCCTATGTAGAACAGTGACTCATTGCAGTATGAATCATTTATGTCTAAAAGCAGAACCGGTGCTATTGTGTTTTGTGTTGTGTCAATATTTCCATGGTAAATCATTGTTTTCAGGGCTTCTATCCATGGAAAATGGATGTATTTTTTTTTAATTGAAACTGGTACACAAAATACCGAGCCAACAGCATTAATGTTAATTACTGCAAGTAGTAGATGTTTTTCCATGCAAAACCAATTTGGTTCCTTTGTATAGCTGTTCAATACAAGTTTGATTTTCAAATGAATATTCAAACCATATTTAGATTTTGCAAACTTGAGAGGAAAAAAACCTCTTCATTTGAATGTATCTCATTCTTTAGCTTTTACATTTTTTTTCATTCTTTCTACTATAACTTCTCCCAATCCTTTCTACTTTGTAATGCAGACGTATTTGCTTCAGAATTTGGTTAGCTAAAGGTGTAAAACCAGTGGACTTCTAAGGGCCTGATTCTTTAGTTAAAACCAGCAGACTTTTAGCTTCCTACATGTTCTTTGTAGCTGGATTTATACTTATAGCTGATTTCCTAAGTTTTTCGTAACACTTATAATGAAAATCTAGGCTACAAGTACAAATGTTTTCAATCTACAAGTTCTAATAAAACCACCATGATCAGAGCAAAATCTTTCTCAGTAATAACACCACATGAATAGCCCTGGATTTGTTGGACAGACAGTTTGAAACCAGATTTAATTGTTATCAGGCTGGCATGTGACTGAGATAAAGAATAATTCAGGTTTGATAAATGCCTACCAAAATTATAGAGATGGAGGTAAAGGAGATTTTTCTGTCCAGTTTCGGATGTCGATAAACTGGACTTTCCTATATAAGCTAGCTATCCATGTATTATACATCAGTAACACATCCGTACAATTTGAAGAATTTCACCATGAAAATCACTTACTTATTTTTAACTCCTTTTCTCCAGATTTCAGTACTTTGGACTCTTGTATACAGGCACCAACTTTGAAATAAGTAGGCATTGTCTGGCACAGTGTGGTGAAGGTGAGGAGAATTTAATAGACGTTGAAAATGATTAATGGTAATAGGGCATCAGTATGCTTTCTGAGTCCTGTGAAGCTTCTTTATTATAGTACAGTCTATCCTGCAAATATTTGAGGGTTCTGGTCTGATTGAAAGGTTTTTTTTTCTCAGGGGTTCCATTTTGGTTCTTTCTCTTTTTGGCACAATACAAAAGTGTTGGTCTTTTTTAAAGAAAAGTAAAAATCTACCTTATACAAATATTTGCTAAGATGAACTTTTTCTTCTGAAGATATTAGGGGGCTCAGACACTTTTTGCTTTTCAGATACTCTGTTTTATTCTTACAGTTTTCTTGTTATAGACTCCACCTGTCCCAAAACTTGAGAAGAATTGTTTTGCCAAAATAAAGAATTATCTTTCATCCATGACTGTATCTATTGCTAAGGTAAATAAAATTACCACCTCACAATTATGACAATATCTATTGAAATTAATAACACCACTCAAATTATCTTTATAATGTATTTGGAATAGCAGATCTAAGCACTAATAAATAAAGCATCAAATAAGAAACATGATGATGCATAATAAATACTGACAACACTTAATATTATTATTTAATAACTAGAACCTGATGCTGTACCACTTCCTGGGTATGGGAAAGTATGGGAAAGTCTGCTCCAGAATTAAAATGAAAGTACAGAAATCAAAGAGCAGGTAGCAGGGTTTAATTTTGCAGTCCTCATATAAAACCCTCAAAGAAGAGCGAAAATTAACTTGCTTAGGACTAGATATTTCAGTGTTTCCAAGTAATTAAAATAAGACTGAAAAGAATCCAAGAAGTATGATCTATAAACTGACATTTTTGCTCTGATTCAAATATCATCTTTGAGCTCTAACAATGGGGACAATTATTCCGAATCACCTGCATCCCTCATGAACTTGCAGATGTGAAAAACTTCATGAATACTGTTACAATTGCAATTAGAATCTGAAGCACAGTTTGTGGTGAAAAATATGTATTCAGTTATTTTTCCACACAAAATTGTGTGGAAAAATTATTTGTAGAAACTATTTCTGTTCCTTAAAAGAGAATTCCATTACCTCTGTAGGCAATATGTGTGATAGCAGGATAGTCTAAAATTTACCATACTTTATTAATTTGAAGTTTTAGATTTTCCCAAACTTTCCTTCTTCTCTGTACTTTTCCAAAAGTTGCTATGAAATAAACTAACTTCAGTAATAAAACAAATTTAAAAAGGAAATTATGGAAAGAAAGCAAGTGCCAGCTAAAGACCACTTGTTCTTACAGCATCAAGAAAAATATTATTTTTACTACTACAATGTATTTGAGTCTAAAATGAAAAAAAGAAGATTAAGACCTTTTTCTAAAATTGCTTTTTTTACCTGCAAAAAGTTAACATGCTGAACTCCTACTTCCTTTTCTTATTTTTTGGGGGGAGAAATCATGTCCTTCTTGATTTTTTTTTTTTGNNGGGAAAAATCCTTTCCCTTTTTGTTTTTTTTTTTTTTATTTTTTTTTTTTTTTTTCCTATTCTGGCCTAAATGTAATAGTATGAGCTCAGATTTTAACCTGAAAGAACTCAGGGGAGAAAATGGGAGAAATCATCGTCCTTCCACTTTTTGGAGTGGAAGATTACTGACAACAATACAACAGCCTACACAAAACAGATGAGAGTGAAGATCATAATCTTGTTTTCTTCTCCGTATGAGTCAGAAGAGCAATCCTTGTGTGAATGATATGTACTTCATTTAAAAGGATGTGATGTTTTCGTTTTGCCCTTGCAGTCCAGGAGACAAGAGGTGTAGCTATGTCACAAATCTTCTGACTCCAAGAAAGGAGGAGGTAATCAGGGAAAACAGTTGAAGGTCTTCTTAGGTTTCCTGGTATGCTCACTGTGGATACCACACAAAAAATATGCCACACCTGCTATAGACTTCACTTTTCCAACAGGAGAAATTTTTTTCTCAAGTATTATTCAGTGTCCCGTGGATACATTCTATCTGGCACAAATTACCTCACACATGCATCTTCAGGGAGAGGTTGCTCTGTAAGGTTTTAGTCTCAAAAGAGACACTGGGAGCTCCCTCCAGCTCTTTATTGTCTCATTTGATTATTTCATCCTTTAAGCTGCAAAGTGGAACTTTAGCTAATGCCTACAGATAATTCAGCTATAATACCTTGCCCACTGCACTCCAATGGCAAAGCAAGCCTGCATAAACTCTCGGCATGCTTGCAATGTAGTAGGATTTCTTTTGCAATAACAGTTTATTTTGAAAGCTTGTTCCCATTACTAGGAAACACTTTCCTACCCTCAAAGGTATGCATGATTCTTGCCATCCCGAGGTGTTGCACTCAGAACTCTGTCTGGACTCTGCAAGTGACTCCTTAGTCAAAATTAAAAGTGTTTTACACTATATTCATAAAGATAGGGATTTTCTTAAGCGAAGATTGACAAAGCTGTTATGGACGGCAGTTCTCTGCTCAGGTGGAAGCCAGGTATTCAATAACAGGTGTCTGTGTGATGTGGATTTCCGTGCATAAAAGTATGTATATGAAAACAGATTTATAATGTGAGCCTAAAAGGATCTTGAATCAGATGAGATAAATTAAAAAGTAAGTACCTACTGTTTGTATGTCTCAAGGGGACAGCCTGTTGTATAAATGTGGATCTGTTAAAGTATTTCTTGGAGATATCCAAAGCCTAACTGGAGATAGCCCTGTGTAATCTGCTCCAGCTGCCTCTACTTTGAGCAGGGAGGTCAGACTAGTTGATCTCAGATTCTTTTCAGCCTTGACCACTATGTCATTCCGTGCAATAACATCTAT
>VWZK01007639.1:0-96857 GCA_013396935.1 Baryphthengus martii | reverse complement strand
AAAAAAAAAAAAAAAAAAAGTATAAAACATAAACTGACAGGAATGAGGAAACAAAGGATTTCCACCTAATGCAAAGGAAATTTTTACCTGCACAGTTTTGCAATAAATTTTCAACATCTCTAGCTTGATCAAGGTTAAAGATCATGTTAGTTACCAAGGTACTTGAGAATAATGCTGCTCTTCGTTAGAGGAAAAGGGAAAAGTACATTTCCACTGACAACTGTCATAATATTGAGAAGTCATAAAAAGGCATTTTAGACAGTAGAAATTACCTGTGGAGAGACTCTATATAGTTTGTTAAGGCATATAAATTTTATTAAAATAATCGTGGTATCGGAGAGATCAGAAATATTTGAAAAATTTAAAATAATTGAACTTTGTTCCCAGAAGCTAGATGAAAAATTCACCTTTCTTAGATTATGAAGAAATATTTGTCATAGCAGTTACAAAATAAGGAGACTGATAAAGAGAAGTAACCATGATGAAAAGTTTTAAATCAGCAGTTTGAAAAGTTAGCCAAGGAGCAATCTGATCTGCTGATGTTCTGTTTCAGGTCTTGAAATGCTAGAATGTCCAAGGCCATGGAATAAAGTTTGATGCAGCTGCAATAAAAAGACAAAGTTTCATCTGGACTAACCGACTAATTACCAATCTATCAACTGCATGCCAATCTGTTGAAAAAATAAGAAGTAGGACTCAATTAATAAAGGACAAGGCCATGCACACTGGCATGAATTATAGAAAAGGGCTGATAGTGTACTTAGTAATTAAAGGAAAGCAATTAATCCAAATCAACATGGATTTATGGAAAGTAGATCTTAGATCTTCGAGGTCTTGGAAATAACTTTTTTTTTTTTAATGCAGTTATAAACTTGGCTGTTAATAGTGCTGATACAGCATGCTCAGATTTTAAAAAGCTATTTCTATTGATACCACAACTATTCAAAGTCAATTGTTCTCATTTCTTATTCAAAATGTAAAATATCCTAAACACTGGTATCAATGAAACACTAAATAGTTGATAATTGTCTATTACTAGGATGATTGTCCACTGGGATGGCAGATAACTGGTTGTGCCTAATAGCTATTTCACATAATCTAAAAATGACCTTAGAAAACCTCTGGTCCTGACAAATAAGATTTGCAAATGACACAATAATCAGACCACTAATCAAGTCACAAAAATACAACACCAGCTCCTGTAGTTTATTTTCAGTGTCACTAAAGGCAAAACAAAGTTGCTAAGTTCCAAGAACCTGGGTCACATTTCTAGGATGAAAGACTGAATAACTTCAAAATCAAATCACTACAAGCCAATGTCATAGGGAAAGTAATAATAATAAAAATAATAATAATAATAAATAAAGATCTGGTGAGCAAAATAGTAAGTATTGTATACATATGTCAATTCTCTTACACAACTCTTATTTGAATATTGGATTTATAATTCACAGAGGATTTCAAGGAGCTGAAGAGGGTTCAGACAAGTGCTCTTCTTGATTTAAAAGTCTGGAAATTATGCCTTCCAGTGAAAAAATCAAGTCCTTATATAACAGAAATATTAAACGTGGCCCGTCCAGAAGTAAGCTACATTTAGAATACAGACTACCCAATGGAGTATTTTATATATTAACAGCATGAAGTCACAAAATCAAAGGCTGAAAATTAAAGCTGGAAATTCTTAGGCTGAGATAAGTACACATTTAATACTCTAAGAGATTAAGCTCTGGATCAGCTTTAGCTTTTCCAGTGTCTTTGTCAACAAATGTGTTTTGGTTTAAAATTTGATTTTTTTTTGGTCCCCAAATATTTGCCATAGTTACAGAGATTTTATAAAGTCTATTGCTTGATTTAGAGAGCTCAGATAGGATAATCGCAATAGTTCCTTTGGTGTTACTTAAGAATAATAGCTCTGTTACTTAAATGTAGTTCTCATTCAACATTTCTCTGAAATAATAAAAGGTGCACACCTTATAAGAACAGGAGAGTCTCCCTGGTGATATTCTACAATAAGGAACAAAGATATTTAGGAGCTAAACAGAACAGCTTATCTGCAGTTACCATTAATGTTGTTTTCAGTTTACTTTCTTATCAAAATTACATCTATTCTTACAGCCTCATTCATTGCAGTGCGAGAAAGAAAATCCCTTACAAATTCTGCTTAACTGTAAAAAATTCTACTAGGCAAACTCCACAATTGACTGGTTTGAGGTTTTGCTAAGGCTGATGATCGATAGGCATCAGGAAGAAGTGCAAGTTTAGGAAATTCTAAGCATCACTTAAAAGCTGTTTTTCAATTTTCCCTTTTTACAGATCCAAGTTCAAAAAAATGTAGAGTACAGACAGATTTTGGAATCTATTTTGTAATTATTTTATATATGTATATTATAGATTCTTGAAAGCATCACAACTGAGAAAATAGAGAGATACAAAAAATTTACATTTTTGGATATATATGTTGTTTATAGCCAGTGTCTTCCATTTATTCAATGTACAGGTAGCCCTAAGCTTTGTCTGAAGTCCTGCTGTTCCAGGAAGACAGTTACTTGAATCAGACGAAATCTAAGGATCTGGCCCATGATATAAGTCTGTCATCTTCAAAAATCTCTAACGTGGAAACGTACCCCCACAGGCTCCTACTTACACTGTCTGAATTGTCAGAGTTTCTAAACAGAGATATTAAATTGGCACTTACACTAACAATTTATTATTATAATTTTATGGAACAGTTCAAGATCGGTTTTGAGTATGTCTTAAGAGAAAGCTACAGAAATCTTATCAGCAGGGTAAAACTCGTTGACCTAATTTCTAGTTTCATAACCCTTTAAGTACCAATGTATTTTGTCAACATCATCCTCCGAGCCACACTCATTAAAATTCTTTGTATTCATTCATATCTACACCACAGGATGATCTCTGGAAAGCTGCGTTTTCATCTTCATAAAATAGGTTAAATTATTCATAAAACTGTAAAGTAATTACTTTGCAATTACCTATATTTATATTACATTTTCACTTGGCCAATTGAGATCATTGGCCCGGTGACATGAATGCACATATTTCTGCCTTAAAAACAAAAGAAACAACATACTAATGAAATGTGGTGGAATACAGAGCTTCATGTCCTCATGTTAGATTAGAAGAATTCAAGGTCAGTGACACTGTTTTGGAATTATTGATGTGGATACTTTAGATTTTGGGGGCGGGGGGGAAAGATGTTCTTTCATATCACATTTGAAAATTCAGAGGTACGCTGAAGTTAGGAATTTTAAGCACTTTAACATTTATTGTACTCTACCTAATTATAATTAACCACAAAACTATTTAAAATCTGAATGTTTTAATATGTTTGCCTTTGGGACTAAACCTAGAAGTTCTAATTCAGGAAAAAATATTTCTGAGAATTTATTTCCCCCCCTTAAAACCAGAGTTATTCGTGACATAAATCACAAAGGTATTAATTTTTATTATTTAACCTGTGAAAGATTAACATATTACCTTCAAAATAAATTGTGTTTTTTTCTTTTTTGAAGCTAAATGTTACCAAATACTAAGGAGCAGCATGATGGTTGGGTAATGTACCTTTGCTTTGTACCACCTCTGAGACAAAAATATTTTACCCTAACTAGATACTGGCTTCCATAAAAGAGCATCAAAGTGAAACCTAAATGAAGTCTGGAGAATCTAATGATTTCTCCTGCCCCTTAACTCAGACAAACTTGGGAAATGGTTCCCTTGGTATTTTTTGAATCAGGAGAAAATGATAGAATCATAGAATTGTAAGGGTTGGAAGAGACCTTGAAGATCATCAAGTTCCAACTCCCTTGCCATGGGTAGGGACACCTCCCACTAGATCAGGTTGCCCAGAGCCCCATCCAACCTGGTCTTAAAAGCTTCCAGGGATGGGGCTTCCATCACCTCTCTGGGCATCCTGTTCCAATGTCTCACCCCCCTCATGGTGAAGAACTTCTTCCTAACGTCTAATTTAAATCTACCCTCCTCTAGTTTGGGTCCATTCCCCCTACTCCTATCACTACCCGACATTCTAAAAAGTCCCTCACCAATATGCAAAGGTGAATCTATATTTACTGAAATGTACTGATTCCTCTATTAACAATCAAACAGAGAATACAGCAAATACTTCTTCTCTTCCTAGTATTTCCTTGGCAAAGTCTCCAGATCTTTCAAGGCTCTATAATGTTCAGATACACCTTCATGTCCAAATGGTCAAGTCACCTTCATCTAAGCACTAATGTAGTTTATTCTGTAATGCATTACAATTTAAATGAGGATACATATCAATGCCAAATCAGTTTATACAAAACATTTGACTTCTGTCGTGTTATAGCAGTAATGGCAGTCCAAGGCAATCTTTGGCTCTGCATCCCAGGAAATAGACTTTAAACATGTAGTCCTCAAATGAAGAGCACAAAATATCTCTGCCAAAGCAATCCTTTATAACTGAGGTGACCACCAATTTCTCAACTCTATCAGGTTAAACATAATGAAGTATCAGTGTAGTCCTTTTCTCTTTCACTCTGAATTCATCAAAATAAAAGAAAAAAAAAAAAAGGAATCGTGTAAAGGGTTTACATCACATTTTTAAAGTATAACTTCTTTTCTATTTATTTGATATCATGGAACAACCTTCACCTTTACCAGCCCTTCCACTTTTATTGACTGAATTCTGCTAACCCCAGGTGGTACATGAATGACGATGTAAATTAAATTTGACATCTCTATTGACTGAGTCATTGAAAGACACAAAGCAAGTACCACTCATTTCCTAAATGTTATTTTTGTATGGAAAAAAATTGCATCCTTTCATAAACCCATGCCGACTGAGCCTGCTCTCCTGGTTGTCGTAGATGTGCCACATGATGGCACTCAAAATTATCTGCTCCATAACCTTCCCTGGCACTGAGGTCAGACTGACAGGTCTGAACTTCCCTGGATCCTCCTTCTGGCCCTTTGTGTAGACAGGCGGCACATTTGCTAACCTCCAGTCAACCGTAACCTCCTGGTTAGACAGGACTGCTGATAAATGATGGCAAGGGGCTTAGTGAGCACTTCTGCCAGCTCCCTCAGTACTCTTGGGTGGATCCCACCTGGCCCCATAGACTTGTGTGTGTCTAAGTGGTGTAGTAGGTCACTGACCATTTCCTCTTGGATTATGGGAGTTCCATTCTGCTCCCTGTCCCTCTCTTCCAGCTCAGGGGGCTGGGCACTCAGAACAGAGCTGATCTTACTGTTAAAGAAGGAAAAGAAGGCGTTCAGTACCTCAGCCGTTTCCTTATCCTTGGTCACTATGTTACCTCCTGCATCCAACAGAGGATAAGGATTCTCCTTAGTCATCTTTTTGCTGTTAATGTATTTATAGAAAGATTTTTTATTGTGTTTTATGGCAGTAGTCAGATTAAATTCTAGATCGGCTTTGGCCTTTCTAATTTTCTCCCTGCAGAGCCTCATGGAATCCTTGTAGTCTGGCTGAGATGCCTACCACTTTCTCCACAGACCATAGACTTTTCTGTTCTTCCTGAGTTCCAGCCAAAGCTCTCTGTTCATTGAGGACAATCTTCTTTCCTGACGGTTATCTTTTGGAATGTAGCTTAGAGATTTCCCTCTTGAAAAATGTGCAGTCTTCTTGGACTTATTTGCCCTTCAGGATTGCTACACAACGGAATCCTTCAACTAGGCTCTTAAACAGGTCAAAGTCGGCCCTCTAGAAGCCCAAGCTGACAGTTCTACTGATTCTCCTCTTTACTTCCCCAAGAACTGAAAAATCTATCATTTCATCATCACTATGGCCAAGATGGCCTTCAACCTTCACGTCCCCCACGAGCCCTTCTGTTTGTGAACAACAGGTCTTTTTATCTTTGTCTATACGTACGAAGGGCAGCACTAACTTCAAATAAGCTAAAACCTCCCGGAAACTCCTGAACATTGAATTCCATTGTTCAACTCCTCAAATTAATTTTGCCTACTAGATGGTCTGAAAAATATGAAAAAAAGTTGCTAAAAATTCATCCAGTCATCTGCCAGTTCTGGTCCAATAAAAAAAACAAATTCTTCTCAAGTTTAAAGCAAACTGTTCTAAAAGTGCCGACAAGTGTAGTTGAGGGAAAAAGGATGGGATATTGACAATGAGTTTTGTAAAGTTTTTGGCAAGCATTATAGTGAAGGAGTGAGTGTATAGAGCCAGTAGCTTTCCATCTCTTCAACTGGTAACCAAGGCAGAGAGATTCCATGCTATGAAGAGGCCTCCCCTTCATTTTCACATGATTTTCTATTTTTTTTTTTTCACACTCTTCTCTAGTTGTAATTTGGTCAATTCCATCATCTGTTAAAGTGGACAGAATGGCAATACCAACTAATCAACAGCTTCTATGTGGCTTTTAGATGTTACTTGCACAGACAATATAAGTTCAAATAATTTTTTGAACAATTAATTTGGTCAGCTGTTCATTTCAGTTGAATGCTTAACGTGATATGCAGTTTTAAAAATAATTTATGAGATTTTTTTGATGTTGATTCAGATTTTAACACTGTAGATCACAACTATGTACTCTATTTTTGCGTCAAGGTAATAAAAACTTTGAAATGCATTATTAGAATTCTACACACTGAATTTAATATTTATACTTTATAAACACATAGTAAAAACTGCTTATTCAAATAACATCAGTGAAAGAGAATTATCAAATAAATGAGAATTAAATTGTGTCTCTTCAGTAAAGATCTACACAGAAGATACCCTAATTTCAAACTACATTTATATCATCTGTGTATTGATGTAGTTCCATTGACTTTCATGGATTTCTCTGAAAATTTTGGATTTTAAGGGAAAAGGAGAATGAATCTGAGTCTAGCCAAAAAAAAACAAACCAAGTATATGACAATCTTCTGAAATAAAGTTCCATAAACTGCAACTTCACACTTTTTCATTCATGACAATGTCAAAAATCCCACTAGAAGCACACTACAGGAATGTCAAGGGTGTGGGAGTAACCAACTATTTCTTCCTGCTTCACTAGATCTAGCAAATTATATGTTTATCTGCTCACATACACAGTCTTGCTCTGTAACCCGACTTAAATATTTGCAAGCGGTCCTTGAATTGCCTTGTGCATCTACTTTCAAGAAGAGTCACTTTGAGTGTTAAATTTGGAAACTTCTCAATATGAGGAAAGCTTCATTTAATTGCACAGATGTTATAACTCAAATTGGAATTTGTTTTCATATTTTTGGGATTTGTGAAAAATTGAGGTAGAGAGGACATGACTGGCAAAGGAATCTACTGTCTGCGTATTCATCTAATTGCAAATTTAAAGTAAATGGCAGAAGAAACAAACTACAAACCTGAAAGTTCAAGTTGTAACCTCTATGTATCTAATTTTCAACAGATATATTTGCTATGAAGAGTGAAAGTGTTATCTAAGCTTTGGTAAACTAAGTTGTCTTGCAAATGTACAGAACTTAATAAAAATTTAGAGCATTCATTGTCTCTCAAAGTTGAGCTTACTTTCAGATTATGCCATTCTGGAAGTTATGTACTTCTCCAAAAACATTTTATGTCATTTCCCAGTGTTTTTGTGGTGCTTCAAAGATCATAGCTAATTTAAAATAACACAAACAACCATTCATTTAGATACTAATTTTAATATAAGCACTATAAATCTATTTACTAGGCTAATTATTAAACATTCCAAGTTCAGATGGCATTTGATACTACTTCCACTAACTGACAAAATAGGTGTTCTGTTATTTAAAAGACATAATTCAGGTCATTTGTCTTCCTAAAGTGGTTATGTATCATGTAATTAAAACCTTAAAACACATTTCTGAACTAGATGATTTACTTTTGTCAAGTAATTTAAAAATGCTCTCTACATAGGGCCTCAAAAATTTTAATACTTTTGATTTTCTTTATATTTTTTTCAAATAGTGAATATATTGTCTTCCTCTGATTGGTATCTGTCGATAACACAATACAATAGCTTTCAAATATTTGTTATTTGCAAATGCAGAACCTCTGCTATTTTGTCGCTTATCAGCACTGCACAATATTTTTGCTCTCGCCATCTTCTTCTTTCCTGCTACATCCTGCCCTGCCCCCACCCCCCCCCTTATTATGCAAAATGTGTTCAGGACATGAAATGCTTAGAGAAAAATTGTTTCTGCAGCGAGATATTTTGACACAGAAATCTTGTCTCATGAAAGATGAAAAGCACCTTGTCATTCATTTCTAATTACAGCCTCCATTCTGTCAGTACAGAAAGATGTCAACTCCCTGTAGTGATGTCACACACTGACATTTACAGAACTACATTGGACTATGTCTATCCTTGTGTTTGCCAAGATCAGTGTCAGCACTGACACACACTGATAAAGGGAATTTGTAATTATGAGTGTTAACTGTATTTAAAGTCAAGAAAAGGGCATTATGATTTCTGATACCAATAGCTGCTGAATCATCTTTAAAAACAATGGGAAAACCTTCATTTCATATTTGTATTCTGAGATGCTAAAGTCTTAAACTGCAATAACAGATTTCACACTCCAAGAATCAATTTGAAAGATGTAAACTGATTAAAGATTAAAATGAAATATTTAATGTTCTGCAATTAGTGTTAACATCCAGGCTTAAACTACCAATGGGGAAATAGCTGAATCGAAGTGGTAACCATGTGAGAATGCGAAGACATTGGGAAATCCTAATCCTGGGCAAAACAGCATTAGGCAGTCTAATTCAAACTATTGCTGCATTCATATTAGCATAAATCAGGAGAAGAGATAAATAAATCCCCTTCATTAGTTCTACTTAACATAGTGGCTCTCATTAATTTTCTGAAAGTAATAGAAAATACTTGTAATTATATAAGTCAGAAGTTTATTTTGCATCTTACTAGGAATTATTTACAGTTCTCAGGATAACCACAATAGCAAGAACTTCAGAGCTCTTGACATAATTGTCCAATAAGCGTTCTTGCTAATTTCAAGATGTCATGATTTAGAAGTCTCATTATGAAATTACTATAGGGTCTTCAAGTTATTAGTGAATTCAGCACAGATATGAAACTTTACTGAATTATCTATGATTCAGAGTAATTTCATAGAATCATAGAACATCATGTTGGAAGGGATCTCAAGGATCATCTGGTCCAACCTCTCATGGCAAAAGCAGTCTAAACAAGACGGTCCAGCACCCTGTCCAGCTGTATCTTAGAAGTGTCCACGGTTGGGGACTCCTCCACTGCCTGGGGACACTATTCTAATAGCTGATTGTTCTCATTGTGATTTTTTCTCCTCTTGTGTCCAGCTGGAACCTTCCCAGGAGATTTTGCCTTCTTCAATGTCAAGGAAGAAAGTTTTCTCAAGAAGAGCATGGTATCTTATATTGCTTCTATAATAGCTTGCGTTAAGCTAAGAATTGGATTGTCTTCTTTTTGAACTAAGACTATTCTTAGTCTCTGTCCTGGTTTTGGCTGGGATAGAGCTAATTTTCCTCCTAGTAGTTGCTACAGTGCTGTGTTTTGGATTTAGTACGAGAATAACATTAATAACACACTGACACTATAGTTGTTGCTAAGTAGCGCTTATCCTCAGTCAAGGATTTTTCAATTTCTCATGTTCGACTAGTGAAAAGGTGCACAAGAAGCTGTCAGGGATCATGGCCAGAACAGTTCATCTGAACTGTCCAAAGCCATATTCCATACCATAGGACAGTATATAAACTGGGGGGAGTTAGCCAGAAGGATCAAATCACCTCCCTGATCAGGGGACTGCCTGGACATTGGGCAGTGGGCGGTGAGCAAGTGCATTGTGCACCTCTTGCCTTTCTTGGGTTTTATTTCTCTCTCTTATTATTATTTGCCTTTTCATTACCATTATTTTTTTATTTTATTTTATTTTCAATTATGAAACTTTTCATATCTCAATCAATGAGTTATTCTTTTGTTTCCCAATTCTACTTCCCATCCCACCACGGACAGGGGGAGGAGTGAGCGAACAGCTGTATGGTGTTTAGTTGCCAGCTGAGGTCAAACCACAGCAGCGTCTTTTTAGTTATGTATGCTCCTTCTTACAGAAAAGTGTCCTTGGGAAAACCTGTCCCAAAAGGTTATGAAAGCAAAGCCTTGAAAGAAAATAAAACTAAAGCAAAATCGGATGCCTACTGAAAAGTTAAATTTTTAAGAGAGAGTCTCTATGAATTATTACTCTAGTATCTAAACATTCTTGATACAAAAAGAAAATCAAACGAAAATATAAACAATGTATTTGGTCTCTTACATGGATAGTGACCTCTATGGGAACAGCACTTAAGAAGTCCCATTGTAATATACAGATATACAAAAGAAATACTTGTGGTTTTTTGTATATATGTATATGTACAGAAAATACTCTGCAGTGTTTGCCTTTTATACCTCATTTACAAGATGGATATCAGACTCTATGAGATGCTTATGCAATCACTATGGATCAACAGATTGGTTACTACTGCTAACATTAATGTGCAGGACAATTCTACGCAACCCCAGTGTTTTTTTTTTTAAAAAAAAAAAAAAGTATTATGCAGTTTTATTACATTAGTTTCACAAATTATTCCTTTGGCAAAGATTCAAGGTGAATCCACCTTCCCTGTGCACATGTGAATCTGCAGTATAGGTGAGTGTCCTTGTCGAATAGTCACCTCTAGGGCAGTAGAGAGTGGGTTGAGATACGGTTATCAATAGTCTCCTGCTGTGAATCTCTTTTGAAATTCACTGCAGTGGTCTCATGCTTACTGTTGGTATTACGGTGCTTTGAAGCTGTCCAGTTGGCAGCTTCAGTAGAAAAAGTATTGTTGATAGCTGCAGGGGACTCGCTGTAGATACCTATTTATCAATAATTAAAATATATGTAGCAGAATATTTGCTACTGAGGTCATATTAGGTTGTATCTTCATTATACAGGTTAATTGGTACAAATTCATGCTTATATCTACTAGAGAATCAAAGGGCTTTTTGCAGAGTGGAATTTTCCAAGCCGCTTCTGCAAGTTTAGTGTCTGACCTTAGGTGGATTTTCAAGAGTTTGATAGAAACAGAGAAAAACCCAAATCTAGTTATCACGAAAAACACAAATACCTAGTACTCAAAAAGTTCTAACTATATGTTCCAAATGAACTAGAAACAATTTCAAGAAAATTCTCAAAGATTTTCATAATTTATAACCATGGCAAAGTGAAAAAAAAACATCAGGAAGCACTACGAATTTCACCCAATGATGTTTCTGCAGAACAAGATACCTCTAGACCTAAGCAAAATTGAGAATATTCATAATGCACACACAGTACCTAAATTAGACTTCATTCTTCATATAGTCATTGAAAATAAAGGCTGCTTTATGCCACCCTCTGGAGATACCTCTGAAGATGTTCTGAAACTTCTGTTTGTAATTGTGGCTTTGAAATGAGGGGATAGCACAACATGAAGATAGCCTCAAATTTGCTATTTGAACTTAATAAAGAAATAATAAAAACAAAATCTGAGGGATGTGGGAAGAAGAAGGAAGTTGCCACAAACACAGATCAATCTATGCATGTCACATATACTTGATGAATCTATAAAGGGAAACCTTTGTTGAGATTCACACAAACTGCAGCAGTTTTGAACAAAGAACACCTCAGGCAAAATGAATGCATTCTCTTGGTGCAAACTAGCAATGAAAATATTGTGAGAGTGAGAATAAAGCTTTACTATCTCACAACACCGATTCTGGTTTGTGAGTGTAAATGTAGCATATTGATTTTTCTAGTCTTAACAAACAAGCAACTCAAGTGAGTTACAATATATTTCATTTTTAAAATAAATGCAATTATCACCTTAATTAAAACCTAAAGTACTTCTGTTCTACCAATGCTAACCAATTGGAAAGCTCTATTAAATAGACTTATTTCATCTTTAAACTTCTAACAAATGTGTATAAGGCATTAAATATGAGAACTTCTTAAATAAAAGTATCATCTTTTTTTTAAATAGTTGTGTTAAAAAGAAGACTCCCAGAAGAGATGCATATTGCATCTCTATCTCAGTTGTGGAGACAAATGCCAAGAAATACGTATCAATTTTACTTCTTACCCAAAATAATCAATAATGGTCATGAATTCCAGGGTAGATAGTCTCTTGTTGCAGGGGTTACAAAGTTGATCAGACTGATTGTATTACAGGAAATGGAAACCTGTCAACTAGAACTAATGTAGGACAGTGAATTCCCTTGTCCACCTTCATAAATTGACACGTGGTAAGTTCTACCCTTGAAACTCTTCTAAGATTAATGATAAATCAAGGTACAAATTGTTCTAGAAATAATGGTATGGGTTACTCTCAGAAAAGCAAGAGACTGAAGGAACAGTTCCTGAGAACTAAATTCTCTTGTGAACTCAGGCATATATTTTGTTTTCTGAACAAAAACAATAATCTGCAATTTAAATACATGACTCTTATCCAGACTCTTCATGACATCAAAGCTCTGAAGCCACACCTTTTGTGTGCCACATAAAAAGAAAACAGGCACACCTCTGACAGTCTGACCAAAACCAAAGCCCTTTAAGGGTTACTTTAGCTCATGCAATCGTGGTAAAGAGAACTTGGTTCATCTAAGGCATTCAAACAGCCTGTGGAAAGGCCAAATTTTGCCGCTACTCTTAGGATTCTGGAGGAGACACCATATTGTGTTTCATCAGGACATAAGTCTTGTTGTTGATTCACATTTGCCTTCTTTATTAGACAAACAGATCCTTAGTCAGTTTTGGGGTGTAGAACAGTGGAAAGGCAAAGAAGCAGTGGTGTGTTTGTCTAATAATAGAATGCTAGAGGGAAAAAGAGAAAGGAAACGTCAACTAAAAATCTGTAAGTAAAATTAGCTCCATTATTAAGTGAACATTCAGTGAGAAGGTGAACTGAGCATACTTTCCTGAGCTGTGTTTGTAGCATACTTCAGATGCCTGAACTTTTGTGGGCATCATATATAAATTTTTGCTTTGTTAAATATGACATAGTTGGTTCCATAAAAATTCTGAAGGCAATGATCATTTCAATTTGTCAAGTTCTTTCAAAAGTTCAGGGTAAAACTTCACTGAGAGATTAGCATTTCAAGGAATCCTCATTGCATTTTCAGGACAGAATTCTTTTTGAATTCATTCTATAGTGAGAACTGGCTAACAGTAATAAAATTAATATATTAACTATTAAATAACTATTAAATTCAAATGAATTTTTTTTCAAATAAATCTTCAAAGAAAATTTGTGAACAATTTCTTTAAATATCAGGTATAATGTAAGAAATCATACAAAAAATCTTTCAGAAACCAAAAGAAATTAAGAATGTGTAATGCAAGTTCTTACTCTCTTTTTCTCACCATGATTTCATCTTCTGCAGAAATTTAACGGATAAGTCAAAATCTAACGTTGTTTTACAAAGGTTACTTGGCAATCATCTCAACAGAACTGCCGTTGTTTCACTCTGATATGTATAAAACAGAATTTAGGCCATGAAGGGAAGATATTTTCCACAAATCTAGAGTCTAAAGGGAAAAGACTCTTAAAACTAAATAAATACTATGAACATTTGCTCTTCCAAACGATGTCAGATTAAAAGCTTTTATATAACTCTGCTAATATAGAAAACTCTGGACATATTACTTGCTCTTCAGTGCTCTTAGTGACGTTAACCTATTACAATTCTAGTTTATAGTTCAAAACAAGATTACATTAGATGAACATTAATTAATGTTTTATGCATTTTTAAAAGGCAATTTTAGACATAAGGAGGTTAACATTAGTCGCATACAGCTATTTTAAAGTCAGCCGCAGTATTTTAAAGGTGTTGTAGGTCTGTATCTGCTAAAAATCTTTGGCCTTTTTTTTAAAAGAAAAACAATAAATTCCACAACCTGAAAGATGTGTAAAGGTACAAACATTTTGTTTCAATCTAGTAAAGGTCAGTAGAGTTGATCATTTATCTGTTATCTGGGTGGTTGGGGGGTTTTATTTAAATAAAATTAAATTCCCTCTGTGAAAATATAAGGATTTAAATTTCAAAATGTACATAGGTAGCTATATAATCAACTCTATTTGATTTCATATTGGATCCGAATCTACAAATCCCTTGTCATCGTGCTATCCACACTTACTAAAGAAAGAGTATACTAAATCAAATTCAGGATTTCTTTATTATTATTATTCTTTATAAAAGAAAACATTGGCTAGATATTTATTATCCTATTCTTGAACTACATTGAATTACTTTTACAATCTATAGTATGTTTCAGCATTTATCAGAAAAATAAATTGCCAACAAAGAAATAAATAATAAATAAAACGCTCTCTCACATCTCAAAGCATTAAATGACAATTCAATTCCAAAGTAAATAAATTTGATTAGCACAATGACTTAAAGGAATTATTTGTTTCACAAGACGTAGTAAATCTGCCATTTATTCAAATATTGGTAATCACTCTAGTTGAATTGCATAAAGAACGCAGAAATTAGAGGAAAGATAAACAAATGCAAATTGGTTATCACAAGGTAAATACACTATAATGAATTATCTATCCTATGTAAGCAGCAGCATCCCCAGCAGCCTACTTTTTTTTTTTTTTTTTTCTTAAACCACTGAATATATACACACAGATGCTTAAGACTGACTTTAAGTCAAAATATTTACAGGGCAGACTTTTAAGCTTCTCCTATGTAGCTATGAGAGATCCTGAAGCACTCAAATCAATAGACACTGTTCCTTATTCCTTGATTATGGTGTTAGGATTTCACCCACACTCATTTTCAGCAGGTTCAGAGTCCTCCAACAAACCCATCTGAATCCTGCAGCCTAGTGACTTTCTAGGCTCTTGTCTCCCTTACAGGGTGAGAATGACTTCTGGTACAGGACCAGCAGAAGATAGTCATAGGGCTGCTCCCATGCAGGGTGCCCACATGCTCCCCTTGCTATAGATAACAGTAGCTGGGAGATGGGCAATGCGATTACATGCCATGTGAATGGATTACACAGCACAGTCCAAGAGCCTGTTTGCCCAAATACTGACAACCTTAGAGACAAATATGCCAATGATTATTGCATTAAATGGTAAGCAGGGGATTACCAAAAGAAGCAAGGAAATGAGCTTGAAAAGAGGTATAAAAAGACCACAACAGTTTGCGAATGCCAGAGTTGTCTCACTGTCATTGCAATCTCTGCCTAGGGCTGGCAGAGTATCCTCACCGTCAGGGGCCATGGGGAGCTGCAAGCAGTCAGGACACCAGAGGTGCAAGTTGCAATGCAGGACTCACACCTTAAGTGTGCATCCATGGGAGCTTTCTCAAGCTTTCTCATTTGCACAGGCAAAGCCAGAGCATGCAGGCAACTGTGCAAGTGTATGTTATTCACACTTCTGGGGATAAGCTATAAAAGATTGTCTAGGAACGCAAAGGGGTTTCTTAAAATTTTTTATAGGTCGAATATTGTGGTTTATCTTCTGCATTGTTGATACTGATCCTAAATATATGGTTCATTGTTTGTTAGTTAATTATCTGTCATTAAAAATCAATAAACCACTCAAAATCAGATTTGATTTAAACCATCATGAGTTGAGCAGATTGTCTATCCAACACTGATACAGATAGACTTCATGCTCAAAGAATATGTCTTCAAACAAGCTCTAAACGTATGGCAGAGAAGGAACATTGATGGAGCCAGAAAAGGGCAATGCATTTCATACCCAAATGTTAAGTAGAAGCCTTCAATATGGACTGGATTGGGGCAAAAGAATGAAGGTTGTGGAAAGAAGGAGATTGCAATAGAAGTGGTAAATATAACTATTAGTACTTTTATACTCTGGATGGGTCAGAAAGTGACTACAGTCTTGATTGTGTAGGTGTAGTCCCTTAAAGCAGATGAAGGCTCTAACAGTTAAACAAGAGTCACATTAGGCCGGTTAATTGAGGTATGTCAATTGGGAGTAACTGCTCTTTGAAGAAAAGCCTGGTGATGAGAAAATGCTCTTATAATAAGAATGGTGAAGTTCTGTTTTGCTAACCATAACGATGTAATTTCCTTAGCACTTCATGCTAAAGAGTAGTATGATAAGGGCTGAATGATTAATACAAACAACATATGCTCTGAAGAATAATATTTCATACTAAACACAGGTTATAATTTGTTAAGGTTTATAGAGTTACAACATAAAATGCTGTTATACATTCTCTGCACATCCCATTTTGTAAAACCTTAACAAGGCGACTTTCTGTAGCATGACGATGTAGAGTGCTGCCAAATGAAGTTTAACATGTAATATGGGCCAATTCATCCTGATCAGGAACCCCAGGAATCCCTCAATCTTTATTGACAGACATCCTGAGGATGATTTAGATGTTGGTTGAACTGTATTACATTCTGTTATTCCTTTTTACTGATTACAGAGATTCAGCAAAAAAGCTAAAAGCCAATGTGCCTTAGGCCTACAGTAAAGTGTGTAGAAGAAGAGTGACTTCTTTTTTTTAGTTTTTCTTTTTAAAAATTAGTATCTTTCATAAATGACAGGTTTTCTATAAGCAAAGTTGAAAATAAGTAAAAAATTCATGCTCTCTAATTCATGCACACATCTCTAACCTTGTACAACTGGGATTAAAAAATGCATACTCAGTTGCAAAAAAATGTGTTCTCACTATATGCAACTTACAGTGTATATGTTCTTGGCTAAACAGACATTACAGCATATGCCTCTGTTAATTCAGTCGCTAAGATCAGTACAGTTGCATCTATTTTAATGTGCAAGTTCCAGTTTCTTGTTTAACTGAACATTCATTTGTCTGGAAGACTGAATTTATGTAGGCACTAATTTGTTACGGAAAATGAATGTACTATGCAAGAAAGACACACATTTCTTCTTCATCAGCCAAATTATTTTTAAATTTAGGAACTGACTGATTGCTTATATATGACAATTACCACATTTTCAAACAAAGCCATTTGATACTTACATATAGTGAAGTTTTAAGAATTATTAAGATTTTATTTGTTTTTACCATGAAAATCTATAAGAAAAAAAGAAATTATATTGATAGATTTCATACAAGCATAAAAATATTAAAGAAAAGCATTTGGGTTTAAAATGGAGTCATTCTTCATCTCCAGTTGATTTATTACTCTTTTTCTATGTTCACAAACAAGTTTCTAGTACAAATTATGATCTACATATTGGAGTTTTAATAATGTTGATCATTCAGTAGCAACCCCGTAGGATAAAGATATATCTTCATTTTCCTTTCTACGAAAGGGAAAATAAAAATAAGTAATAAAACCAATGCTTTAAACTCTCTTATTCTTCTGCTGCTTGATTATGTACTCCATAGGAAAAGCAAAGGCAAAAGTGGAAATTCAAGCCTATTTTCTAATAATCCAACCTAATTCTCACATAACCTCTTACATACCACCATCTATGCTATGGATTTTTCTTAACTTCAAAACAGAGAAAGCAACAATGTTGATCTTTTAGAGCTGTTCAGCTACAATATCTATCTCACAAGGCTTTTCTTTTTTTTTTTTTCTTTTTTCATTGATGCAATTTTATGCAATGAATATTTTTGGTTGTACTGTTTCTATTTATTTTTTTGCGGTCTGGTTCCCACATCATTTCAGTGAGTTAAAAAGTTGCAAAGTGTAGCATGGATTCTATTTGCTAAATGGCTTGGGAGAGT
This sequence comes from Baryphthengus martii, assembly GCA_013396935.1. Lineage (NCBI taxonomy): Eukaryota > Metazoa > Chordata > Aves > Coraciiformes > Momotidae > Baryphthengus > Baryphthengus martii. The sequence goes on along the minus strand of VWZK01007639.1, from coordinate 79,125 downwards.
ATTTGACTAGCGCTGCTGTCTTTATCTTCACATAGTGTTTACACTGAGACATTTGTCTCCCTATTGACATGATGTTGACAGTCATTCTACAAGTTCTGTTGCTTTCATCTTCAGAGAATGAATTGTTCATTTATCAAGTGATATTGCTTTAATCTTCTGAGAGTTTCCTGCCACTCTGCCTTTCCTACTTCACTCCCGTATCCTAAAATGTATTTTAGCTATGAAAGGGAAATTCTAATTGTAACTGTAATTTATGACTGAGGAACGATCTGGCACAGAGAGCAGCTGCAAGAAGGGGTTAAATTGTCTGGAAGCAGGAATGTCAGAGACAGAAAGACTCCTTGAAAGAGAGTGAAGTTTCCTTGAGTGCTGAGATAAGGAAGAGCTGCCTTGTCTTGCAGCCATCCTGTAATGGAAGCGCTCAGGGCACAAACTCAGGGGCTACTTTTGGGCAGCAGAGCTGGGCTGGGACAAGGACCCATAGGCAACCTGATGTGGCCAATGAATCTGCTCTCAGGATTGGTGCTAGTGCAAGGGTATATAAGGAATCTGTTTGTGATGTGTCTTTGCAGACTCCATGTAGAATTCCATATTGTAGTAAAAATTTTGCCCAATGCACTGTTCATCATTTATTTTTCATATGTTTAAGCACAAACACGTGTTTAATTCATTTGGAAAGATACCATAAAAATTTTTAAACAGCTACAAAATTATAGTTTTAATGATACAGAAACACAAGGAAGGATATACTGCACTTTGTAGTTCCACGTTCCCTCACATTTTCTTTCTGTGAATCCGTATCTCCACTCAGCTCTTATACTATTAAGTTTGAAGTAATATGTGATTTTTAGTAAAAGTTAATAAACCCACTCCAAAGTCCCTGTAGTATCAGTAGATATTTTGTCTTTGAACATAAAGCCTGTATAGAGTTTTTATAGGATTCTTCTTCCTAGTCATACTCTACACTTTTCTTCAAATTTCTATAATTTCCATGGACTTATGCAACCCTTGGCATTACTAGAAGTCTTGTTGTTAACTACAGTGGAATTTGAACTAGATTTTCAGTTGATTGTTTTATAGCCTTTCTACTTTCAAGGTCTTTTATAATATGAAAACTAGTGATTCAGACTTCTTGACTATATTGTCTGTCATTCTATCTTTCATTTCGACAGTTAGAATCAAAGATTCTGCTTATACAAATATAATTAGCCTGTAAAATACTTTAAAGTCTTCATAAGCATTCTATTAGAAAAGTCATTGAATTGGGATAGTTAGGTCAGTTGATTTATTAAACAAAAGAGAAAGAGAGAAGGTGAAAGATTATGGTTGGTAACTACACTGTAATAAGAAAAGCATAATGCTTCTTTATTATATTACTTACTTCTGAGTTTCTTCTCAGCAATAGCTCTGGATTTCCAGTGAGCGGTATTACTCATGGGACACAGTAAATTAGTTTTCATATAACCACATATGATAGCTAGGACTGTAACCTGCAGAAGCCAGTGGAAATATGTTTCTGCCTCCTTGAGTGACAGACAATAGTTTTTTCTGCTTCCACAGTTTCTCTATATGGATTATTGTCCTCATTACGTGACAAAGTTCCTTTCCCATTCTTCTCCAAAGCTAGCTAAATTTCATTTGTGTATGATTTGCAGAGTAAAAGATGTTTTTAATGAAAAAAATAATCCATTTTATTTTTCTTCCATGACTTGTTGTATTTACCTAAGTAAATACTATTAATTACTTTTCACCAAGTCTGTGAACTAAGCAATTCCTGCCTAGGTGAAATCATAATGTTCAGTGTCGAGCAACCTGGAACAAATAAATAGTGCTGAATGTTTTCTAACGCAACTATCAGTCCAGTTTTCATTTCTTAACTCAATCTATGGGTAGTAGCACAGGAATGTGTTTGAAAATTTGCATTATAAAAATATTTAACTAAAATCTATGGATCAATATATATTGAAAACTGAACAGATCTCCTAAAGTACAGGTTAATTAGCGAAATGCTATAAAAGAAGAAAGAGTAATAACTGATTTAATAAATTATCATGGATAGAAATACCTATAAATTCTTGAGGCATGGGATTAGTACAGATACATTAAAGTACTGCAGATACAAGCGAAACTGAGCTCAGAGACCAGTTACTGAAGTTTGCACGGTCATCTTTATCTTTATTAAAGAACCCAGAAGAACTATCAGCAAAAAAGAAGATTCGCCAAAAGAAGGATGAGCTTTATCCACCACATTTATATCTTTAGCAACTCCTTCACAGTAAGATGCTATTTCAAGAGGGAAGTAGGTAAGTCTGGAGGATAAGAATCTCTTTCCCCACACTGCAGAGTCTTGTCAATCATTCTACTGAAGATGTATTCAGTTTATATACGGAAACTGAGATGTCCCCCCATCTTTATTTTCCTAAAGCTGAAAACAAAAAAGATTTCTTTGCCTTTCAACAAATAAAACAATTCTTTAGCTACAGAAAACTAAGCAAAGTTTCATCTTAATTTGAAGTGAGTTTTGCCAAGGAACTGCTGACACTTGCAGTGCAATTCTGTTCCACTTCTGCTTAGAGTTAGGAGTCTTGAAACTTTACACATTTGCACAAATCAAGATATAAACAAGGCTTTCAGTTTAAACTAACTAATTTAAAGTGAAAGATTTTCAGCACCTGATTTTGGAAATTGAATTTTGCTGCATAAAAGTCTCAAGTGCTAAGTAGGTTTACTGCCATGACATTCAGATGCTGTGTTTTGCTTGCTAGAATAGTCATTTACCTAATTTTATTTTTATATTGCCTAGTCCTCATAAACAATTCAAGTATAAATTCTATGAAATATTCCTTGTTCTTTAAATTGGTTAACATATCATCTTTATTTGCTTACTGTATTAAAAAAGTTACGCTGTTTTGTTGTTGTTTTTTTTTTTCCTTTTCCATTCTTGAAGGAGTTTTCTTGAAAGGTAATGGCTTTGATAGTCTGGCAAAAATGAGGACAAAATCTCTACCAAAAGCCTTGGCTTTCAGCATTGAAGAATAATTCTTTCTGTATTACACACAGACAAAAACTTTCTAGAAATCCAGAACATAGCCCACCAGATAACATTTCTATCAAGATTATTCTTCAATATATGTGCTTCATTTCACATTTCGATTAATAAAGAAATTAGTTATTTCTTTCACCAGTATTGTTGAGACTTTATGGTCACAGTGGTTTTATTCATCCATCTAGGTGTTAGTTTTATCACATAATTATGTCACACTATTCTGAGTGATAAATAATCTGCTCATTTTTTCTTAAACGAATATTGACTCCAAATTTCACTGGCCATTTACAAATAAATACCTCACTAAATGTAACATCTTAACCTGGATGATATTTAAATGAACATTAAATTACAGTATGTTTGAGGCAACAGGATTAAAACTAAATTTTATTTTTAGTGTTTTAATAACTTAAATTACAGATTTCCTAGAAGGAAAGCTGAAGTCCTTCTGCATTTTAAATAAAGAATTTATTTAAGGGATTTTGGAGTAAAAGAAAAGAAACACTAAAAAATCTTATATATTTCTCCTCTATTTTGCTACAATAAACAGTGAAGTACAACTTTCAGCTACTAGATCACAAATACTATGCACTATTCTTTAACAGAATAGAGGCAGTCCATACTTTCAACGTTTCTTAAAAAAAAAAAAACCCACACTCAGAAAAAGAGTATCAGAAAGAGTGCAATCACTTATTAACAAGATTTCTGGCTAGAAATAAACCTGAGAGAAATTACCCTGGAGATAAGTCTTTCTCAGATATTTGCATCAGGATCATACAGTTTCTTCCACTGCATGTGCATGCTTTTCCTTCTTGCCTCTAGAAGGAGTAACGGTGAGTAGCCCATATGGATATACTTTTTAGTATCTAAAAGCAGGAATGCACAAACCTACCATGTGCAATGACCAAACAGGAGATAACGCCAAGATCTAACAGGAAAAACTATGCAAAAAAAAAAACCAAAACAACAAAACAAACAAACAAAACACTAATAATTAGTGTCATAAGAGACAAAAGGGATAAAATCAAAATAATCTATTCTTAAGGGTGTCAAAGGAAAAAATAAAGAAATAATAAACTTGGAGTGATGTGTAAAACTGTAAAACTACATCTTCATTTTGCCAAATTAGTCATAGAATGTTAATTTCTACCAGCTTCTTAAGGAATTCCTCAGTATGTTCACTGACTTGAAAGTTGCTACTCTGATGGCTGCCATGTCTTAGTCTGAGGACAAGGCCGTTTCCTGGGAAAGCAGAGGTGTGAATCACCACCTGGCATCAACCAGCACAAAGGGAGCTGCCCCATTCAGCTATTTCATTTCAGAATAGGAACTAGGACAGTTCCCACCCATTTTAAAAAGAGTAAGCAGGCATGTCTTTAAAAGATTTTTTTTTTAATTTTTGTTCTCTCACTCTTGAACAGAGAACATAATGTTTACAGGAATCTGTAGCTGTGCAGTTATCACCAAAAGAAGCAACGGAAGAATTCCCATATAGAATCAAATTAGATCATTGTGCTTCTTATCTTACCTCTTATCTTCTTCTGATACTTCTGAATTCAGGAATTTTTAGGAGGAGTTATATCAAGTTCTCTTTTAAAAGAAATTTTGCATCCCTTTGGATGCACGTGTCTGAAGGCCAAATTCTGCTTTCGCTACATCAGCAAGAGTCTGATTCATGCTGCTGTACATTAAAGTTGGTCTCAACTTTAAAAAAAAGTGCTAATTCAGTCATGTTTCTGAATCTTACCTTACGAAGAAAAAGAATGTCTTATTTCCCACCTCTCTGAGAATTTCCATCTCTAGAATATGATTTTGGGCCACTCAGTAAAAGAAAGACAGAGAGGGATATCAGGGTAGGCCACTGAAACGGTGGGGTCTGGATCACTTGCTCCATGAGGAGAATTTGGGAGAGCTGGGCTTGTTCAGCCTGGAGCATAGATGGCTTTGAGGGGACCTAACAGCAGTACCCAGTGCCTATGGGAAAGTCAGTGATGAGACAGAGCCAGACTCTTCACAGCAGCTGAAGCTGAGAAGATGAGAGACAACAAGTATAAATTGGAATGAGAAAGGTTCAGCCTGAATATAAGGAGAAGCTTTTTCACCGTAAAGACAGTCAGGTAGTGGCACAGGCTGAGAGAGGCTGTACAGTCTCTGTCCTTGGTTGATGTCAAGATACAGCTGAATGAAAACCTAAGCAGCCTGGTCTGACCTCAGAGCTCACTTGCTGTGAGCAGGAGACTGGACTGGAGACTTCCCAAGGTTCTTTTTCTATCTGAACACTACAACGTTATGAACTTTGCTTTTTACATGGAGTGACTTATTTTTAGCAGATTTAGTAGTTACCTAATTTATTTTATGTGATAGAAAATCCAGGCAAACATCAGTTACAAGACGTGATTTTGCACTTGCACAATCAACAAATCTGAAGTCTATACTTTCAAAAAGCCTCCATGCAATCCCATAAAAAAACCCAGGAAAATCAAGTTAAGAGCCTGTGGAATAGTTACTGGAAGTGATTTACTGAGGCTAAAGTTATATCCACATCTTAAGAGAAGGTACAGCATTAAGGAAACTTGTAGAGTGGAATGCAGTTCCTATGAAAGGAATCTGTTTCATGATAGTTCTCTAAGCAACATAACCTGTAACAGATTTTAGCAGTGCCAGAGGAGCGTGCTATGCTGCTCTAAGAGAAACAGCACAAAGAGTGGAACAGAGTGAAGACACCATGGCCAGGCTCTATGGTATCACTGCAGGGATGGGAACTTGATGGTGTCATACAACAGATAAGATGCATAGTTGCTAATCTGAGCCAGGAGTTTCTCATTTTTCTGTCAAAAGCATGTCTTCTGGTGAACTCTGCTCATTATAATTGCATAATACCAAAATACACCTCCATCCCAAAGGCTACCCACCTCCAACGTGCAACCACAGCTCATTGAGCATGTGCTCTGAATTTCTTCTAGTCTATATCTTTAAAAGCAAAGTGAGGAAATTCTACACCAATCATAATAAAGGTATGTATGACTAGTCACTCAAGCTCCAATTGCAGATAAAAAAATAGTATTAAAACGACGTAAGAGAGGGAATGTTAGGAAAGATACCATCACAAATGAGTCAGGAAGATACCGTCACAAACTTGCCGATTTCTGGGATCAGTCAATGGGCTGAGCCCCACTTCCTCCTCATAGTAATGTCTGTTGGACAAGATTCCAACACTCGGTTATACTGAGTGCTTCTCCAGGAAATATTAGAAATCTCTATAGAGCTGTCTTTTACTTAATGCCCTTTAGAAAGACTGTGTTATTTATCCTGTTGATACTTGTACGTGCTTCACAGACAGTGTATTTATCACCAGCAGTCTAAGAGAATCTGCATTTCTTTTGCTTCAATAAACTGCACTATTCATTAGCCATGAGAGTTCTCATTGGATGCAACCAAAATTCTTAAGTATGGCTATCTTAGTCCTTTGAACGTGACTAGACTGAAGGTGCATCACATTTATTTGTGTATCTGTAAGTGCGGTAGTTTGATATATCGAGTGCAACCAGACTTACAGTGCTGAATTGGGCATCACTCAGAATCTATGCCCAGCCACTCCCAACCCCTTTGATACCTGAGGACAAGCTGGACAAGGGGGTTTATTTTCTGCCAAATTTACCTTTAACACAACAGAGCCATTTATATGTGACTGCCAAATTCATTAACATTAACTAACAAGACTGTTGACTTCTAAAATTGCTTGTGTCAGGTGGCGATGACAAACTTGATAGGACAGTACTTGCAAAATATCATTAAATGTTTTGCAGCTCATTTCTGTCAGTACCAAATATTAGATTAAGACAATAACAATGTTCATATTACTTTGAAAGAATTAATTACAAAACTTATTTATAAACCTCACTGCATATGTGATTAAAGGAATGGAAATAGCTTTCATTCTGAGGACTTTAAATAGGAAAAATACTCCTGCTATAACAAATAAATGCCAATAATTATTATAATGACAACAAATAATACTGAGCTTTATTTCTTCTCATTCTGTCAAAGTAGAAGTAATTATTTAAAAAAAAAAACAACTGCTGATAAAGCAGTTGTGCTGCATATTAAGGATGTTTAATGCTTATTTTCAGAGTGTCTCTGTTACATTATGTAATGTTTCAATTTTTGTGTGAGGCTATAGATTTTCTATTTTCATAAAAGCATTGCAAAACCCAGAAACACATCCCATTTGCCAAAACCTCTTCTATAGTTTACAGTCCAGAAAAGCAATCTTTTAAATAAATGTTTTATTTTCCTATTTGTAGCCTAGAATCCTTCTATAAAAACCTGCATGTTATGAAAACAAAATTAATTTTAATCGTGGATATCTGCAAGACTTGAGATATGAATATGGATTCAGGTTCGAAAACCTGAGAAAAAACAAAGTGTGTTGACACTCTATTTCTCCTTCTAGTCATGTAAAAGGTAGCATGGTATAAGCATGTGGCTTTGTGGCTTATTGCAATAGCAAAGTCAAACTGATGGCAAGCTGCTGCACAAAGTGAAAGTCTGTCTGCCGTGAAATTTCCCTTGGATCTGGTGTACTGGTTTTGCCACAAAGTAAAATGAAATGAAACAAACAAAAAAAAAAACAACAACAGAAAAAACAAACCTGTTTTAATAAGTTTAGAGGACATCCATGAAAATAATCAGAGGTCTGGAACCTTTCTGCTATGAGGACAGTCTGAGAGAGTTGAGGTTGTTCAACCTGGAGAAGAGAAGGCTCTGGGAAGACCCTATAGCAGTCTCCCAGTATCTAAACAGGGCCCACGGGAAGGATGGGGAGGGATATTTTACAAGGGCATATAGTGATAGGACAAGACGTAATGGCTTTAAAATGAATGAGGGTAGATTTAAATTAGACGTAAGAAAGAAGTTCTTCACTGCGAGGTTGGTGTGTGGTGAGACACCAAATAGGTTGCCCAGACAGGTTGTGGATGATTCCTCCCTGGAAATGTTCACAGTTAGGTTGAATGGGGCTTTGAGCAAACTGGTCTAGTAGAAGGTTCATGGCATTGAGGTTGGAACTATATGATCTTTAAGGTCCATTCCAACCCAAATCATTGTATGATTCTATGAAAATCTTCTCCACTGGATCAACCAATTATGTATGGACTGTAAAATACGTAGATTTGCTACAGGGAAGAGAGGGTAACAAGGAGAGAACTGAACCACATCTTTTGCGGTGATTTCTTATTGGTCAGACTTGCCAGACTGAGGCTAAGTAACTACCTTAGGATAAAAGTTTTTCTTCTTTAGATCACGTTGAGGTGAATAAAAAGCAGCTTCTTGTAGGGACGGGCATTTATAGTAGATTTGAAACCTGAATACATGAAATTACTTCAAATAGTATTTTATTTCCCCCATTTTGCTGTAACAGAAGGCAGTAAACCACTATTAATATGTCACACATTAGATTTTCATTAGTCTGTAGTGAACTGTAAACATATATATCACAATTTAATCCATCAAGTTATGTACTTGGTATTAATGAAAAATGATACTAATACTTAAATACTTAAGGATTATCGTCTAATAGGACTTCACAGACTAACCTGAAGATTTTAAAAAAAATATTTAACATCAAGTCTTAATTTTATAGCATTTTAACCTTTGAAAACCTATGAAGAGACAAAATATGAGTTAATCACAAAATTAAAATTAAGCAATTTAGTATAACATAAAATTGAACTCTTAAAATAAATGGTTTCTAGGTCTTAACCCTCTGATATTCTAGTTATTTATATTGCAAACACGTAGGTAGGAAAGAAGGGAATCGCTATAGGTATTTCAGGCCTTGAAAACATGACTCTTCTCGGAATACAGGCATGTCCATTGGCAACAAGGTATCAAGTATATAAGCCCAAGATATTTTAAACTTTCCTTTTAAAATTAATGTGATGCAATTAACCCTACTACCTGTGATAACTTTCATGATTCCTCAGCCTATGTTGCTCTCCTCACCTTAGAGAAGGAAGCTGTTATTCATAAGAGATGATTCAGCTGCTATGAAAGCAGCTGCTGAATTGCCACGCTTTATACCCAGTAGGCAAAAATTTTGATGTAATATTGAAATTTCAGCCCTTCACGTGTGAAATAAATTCCAGAGAAACCTTTTCTGATTAGAATAATTACATCTCAAATAGATTTGATGGCATTTTCCACCTCTAGTGTTTTTAATTCTACAATCAAGGGAAAGCTATGTGGGTAACTTACATGCTCCACCCAAACTCGAACATTAGTCCTAAGTTAAAAACCAAAGACTTATTTGTGGAAAGCCTGGCTGAATCATTGGTGATTGGTGAGTAACCTTTGGTGACACTCTTAACCTGATTTTTGCATTGATATGGAACAACTAGGATGTCTAACATTTCTATGGGAACTTAAATATATATTTTTTAAAAAAATATATAAAATTATTTCAATTATTTTTCAAACACCCAATATTAGGAATCAGTTTGAATAAATAGGAAATATTTAAAATTGTAAATCACTCTACCTCTTTAAAATTCAGTAGAAGTAACATACAAGAACAAAGTATCTCAAAAACAGAACTCCCAGGAAGAATCTCTTTTACAAGATTATTTTGCTCTGAATGGAATGGAGAAACACTGAATATTCAAGGGGCCAAAAGGTAGATTTCTATACATGTATTTAATTAAATTAATTAATTAAACACAAGCTCATTTTTTTCACAGCAAAAAAACCCACACGGTGTATCTGATTTCAAGCTTCCTGGTTCTCAGAATATAATGTGAAATCTAGAGATAAGAACAATTAGGGTGAAATCTAAAACGATCAGTGTCTGAAATGAAATGCCACAGATGAAATGCACAGGTGGTGAGACTTTCTCTTTTGCACTTTACTTAGTTCATGCAGCCCAAAAGCAATCACAATTCCCAGGAAAATGTTATATTCATCACTTTCAGAGCCACAGCTATTTCTCTTTCAGCAAGGAGAGAGTTAGTGTGGATAGCTTTAGCTGGCTATATGCTGAAAAAACAACCTTGTTGGATTGGGGGAATTATCCCTATGGAACATGAACTGGCAGAAGGCCAGAGTCTGCAAGGAAAATTCAAAACCACCTGCAGAAGAGCAGTAATCCAGATCTAAAGTATCAATTTTCAAAATAATCGAATCATTACTTAACACATGAAGTACTCAATAATACAATATATTATTTTACTTGCCCTGAATACATTATAATAACCATTAGAAGCAAATTCAGTAAACATTTTTTTTCACTGATAGATTTCAATGAGTAGAATTTCTGGCAGCTACCCAAACAGGTCACCGCAAACAGGATAATGTGGCAATCTGTTATCATTAGCTCTGTTGGAAAGGTTCTGAAGACACTAGAGAGAATTAAATGACCTGGAAAACTCAGACTATGGAAAAGTCTATTGTACTCATCTCCGTTATTTCCACCTCTACGCATCACTGGAACAGTGGAACAACATGATTTGCAGTGGTGACAAAGATAAAGGTCATTTTTCTTTTTTTCTTTTATCCAGCACGAGCCATTTAAGGGTTGTTAAATTCCACACATACAGAAAATGACTAATTTGTGTCAGGTACTTCCACTCTCTCAGTATGTTGGTCTATTGAAATCTTCACATTTGGCAGATGACGCAAAGATGTATTTTTGAAAACCACTGCTGCTTTTGTTACTGTCCATCACTGTTAAAACTGTCCGAATTTCAGATCACCTAAACTAGCACCATGCAAAACACCTATATAGCCCATTTTAGCAACTGTTTTTCTTAACTGGTGCAATTTTTCCAGTAACATTTGAAAGAAAGAGCAGTTCTAAAAAGTTCTGTTAAATGTAATCACTATGCCAAGGTTCACATAGTAAAGATAGATATTATAAATAGACTGACATATCCTATTCAAAAATGTGCATTTCTTTCGTTTATGTAAGCATTGCTGCTGTTGTTCCACATTTATCTGTGTGATTAACTTAAAATGAAGAATAGGGTTTTGACATGCACCAGCTATTCTGATTTAACAGTTGTGTATGCAAGCCTTATTCCTAGGAAATCCAACAAAAGGGAAGTCAACAGAAATGAAAGAACAGAAACAGGGGAATTGGCAGATTTTTAGACTAAAATCTGGATATCTTTTGCATTTGGGGAAAGAAGAGATGAAAGTATTCCCGGATTTCAGAGTGGAGAAAAATTTCTTTAACATTTTTTAGGAATAAACCACGTAGATATAAGAAACATGTACAACACTCAGTTCTGCTCTATTGCAACAGAGGATGAAGGCTGGCAGGCCAGAAGTTGATTCTGTCACTTGATACTATAGATTTACACAGAAAGAATATCTACATAGGTGATCCTGGCATATTTGTTAAAATGGCCCTATCAAAAGCCTTCAGTCTAAAAATTAACAAAATTCTGACAAACAGTATACACAGTTATTCAGCCTATAAATTGTTATTATTTTGAGAAACAGACATCTGTAGGAAGTTAAATTCTCAAACAAAATTATGGCTTAAATTTATCTTTGATGTTCTTTGGTGAGAAAAGAGAGTGATTTTTCATTTATAGCTTGGGAAAAAATCTCTTTCCTCTTTTCTCCTCCTAACACCACTTGCTCCTCAAAGAAAGTAAAGACACCTCTCAGAGGCCAGAATGCCCGTTTCGCATACACTGAGATAAAGTGCTTTTTTATATTAAAAATATCCTTCAATAAAACTGCTGCTCTAATAAGGCTTGCACAGAGAAAACAAGTTAAAATTCACTTGCCAATCTTTCCCAGGCTTTTAGTGGTAGCAATACATTGTCAAGAGCAGGAAAATGAGTTAAACTGTGTTATATTTAAAATGACACTGTGAATCTACTCATATCAAGTTCATCAGCTCTAATTCAGTTATGTCTGTTTGGAGGTCACTGTCTGTCTCATTCATCACAAAGGCTTTCTGGTTTTCTGATATGATTCTCAATTAGTCGGGTAGGCAGGTAAAACATCTGACATCCAACAATGAACTATGTGCTTCCAAATATGTTTGCACAGCCACACATCACACTTTAGTGAGCTCTTTAAGTTGACCTATTAATAAACCATAGTTTGAGGTTGAGAATAAAGACTCGACTCAAAAATTAATTAGAGGTGTTCTGAACTACATGATCATAAGTCATTCATCTATTAAATGATGAAGCACGCCAGTTAACAGATAACCGCAGACACTTACTCCATCTTATTTCCATCTATGATGATAAATTTAAAGTGAATATCCATCATTCATCCGGATAACGAATATCAGATTCAAATGACTCATACCTAGAGCTCCTATATCACACTGGTTTGTACCACAATAGGCTCTTAATGAGCACATCACTTTTCACGTTCACCTGCTGCATTAATTCAGATTTGTATTTATTTGAATAGTCTAATAAAATATGCACTGAGTCACACAAACCACTCAATATTAGTTGGGAACAAACTCTGACTGCCTAACAGGCAATTACCCTTGACCTTTAGTTTTACCTTCATGAGAACTTGCCTGTGACTGTAGATTCCTGTAACAAACCGACCATACTCTAGGACTAGACCAAGTCACATTGGAATACCTGAAAAGTGCAATATAGATCTTTTTTTTTTGTCTAAATCTTATCTACAGAGTTTTCCAGAGCTAATCAGATGCTATTAAACATAAGGCAAAAAATATTTTTAAAAGCTATTCAGTGCATCCAGGTTAAGAGTATGCTGCACTGATTATTTAAAAAATTTACGAGGAGTGACAAACAATTTCAAGATAGAAGCTTCTACAAACACATGGTGAGAAGCATAATATCATCCATAAAACTGGATTTCTTTTTTAAATCTACGTTCCACTTGTAAGCTTATTCAGTTTAAATTGCTGGTGGGGGGTTCTGTGATTTATTTTAATTTTATAAACTAATGAATATAATCAGTAAAGCTCATAAACATATTCCAAGAGCAGTTTAGTTTAAATGTCCATTACCTCAACTCTCTTATTTGCCGTACAGAAGTTGTTCTTCAAAACAGAAATAATCTCCACAGAATAGGTCTTGTATGAGTGAAACAGATGATGCTCAGGAGCTGGACTGTATCAAAACGTATTGGGACTCCTTCTCAGTAATCTGTGGGGAAAAAAAACCAAAAAGTTACATGTATATGCAGAGCTGTATTTAAAGTCTTAGATTGCTCAAACCTTCTTGTATGTGGAGATTTGTTTGTTTTACTCTCATGTTTCTTTCCTCATATGTTTCATGACATGGCTATGTGGGTTGGCTGTAGGAATGAAATCTGAGATACTTGTTTCAGAAGGTGTATTAGATTCAGAAGTTCTTTGTTTTATGCAGTTAGGGGAAAGAATATTATCTCTTAAAACAGAAAAAGAAAAAAAAAATAATTAAGAGTTCTCTTTTTATCTGCTACCCTACAAAAAAAGGGTACTGAGAAGAATGGAAAAGTTACAAGTTTACATTATTAGCTTTTTATGTTTCTGTGTACTCATCTATAATGGAAGGAATATATAACAGTTTCTGTTCTTTTACTTTAAAACATCTCATGAGCATTTTTTCTAAAGATGCTTTCTCATATTACTGGGGTTTTTTAGAGTTACCTTTTCCAGATAATATGCAACTACAACTTTAATACTTCATTTTTTAATTACTCATCTGAAATTATGATAGAAACGTGTGTCACCATTTACCTTATTATCCTAAAAAATACAGCATAAGACTTTTTTAAAATAATTGTTGTTTGAACTATTCAATCAGTAAGTTAAATTGACAACAGATAAATCACAACACTTTAAGTGAATTTGAACAATTGTTAACATTCTCACTTAGAAAAGCAAAGAAAACCAACCTCAAAGGAAAAAAAACACCACTGATGGTTTTCTATGTGAGCTTTTGGATTAATTAACTTTCCCATGAAGTCTGAAAACCAGTTTTTTTCCTGAATAGTTCTTTATTAAGTATACAGTAAACACAGTTATATAATTTTAAGACTTTTCCTTTATTTCCCATTTTTCTTGTACCTAGCCTGAATTATGTTCTTAGATGTTTCTCCCCTTGACTTTCACAATATTTTATCCTGACTGGAGTCACAAGAATGTCTTCTTGTTCCAAATTACTCTCTAAGCTATTTTCGTGGAAACTAGTCAGCAGCTGGGAACTACATCTATTATATAATTTGGGGCCTAGTAAAAAATAAACAAACAAATACATAAAAGCCAATTAACCATCCTAGTCAGACCTGTCTATGTCTTTTCCAGCAAATATACATCTAAAGCTGTTCTACCAAAGACACTGTGGTAGAACTACCAATTTCATAGCTAACGCACTTGAGAACTGTCTTTCCTCATTGTGTTAGCCCTGGAGTTTGAACGGAAAAATTTACCTAGACCTTGCCTTTGGAAAGGCACTGAATTCAGGAACTGGAGAGTACTTTTGATTTATATTGCATAAGTAACGTATTTTAAAATAATAAAAGTCAGTACAAATACGAATTCTAATGCTGTTCTTGTTATCTTTTTGTAGATCAACCTACTAGATGAGAATATACCTAAGTGATATTACAGCTCAATCCTATACTGCTTCAATGATTCAGAGCTGTGTCTGCAGTCCACAAACAATTTGGATTTGTGAAGTAGAGGAAGGCAAATTGCTCACCGTTCTGTTAGAGCTAGCTCATCCTATAGAAAATGGCGAAATTTTACAAAAATTATGAAAAAAAAGATTAGAGAAAACAAGTGATGAAGCTGCCACATGGAAAGAGAGAGAATTAGATCTGATTTCCTGTTCCCTTACAATAGTTTTATGTTTTTTAATCGCTAATGATAATAAACTATTTGAGTAAGTTTCCATGTGATTAAGCCTACAAATACACTCTTCTCCCAGGCTAGTTGTTACCCAAATCACTGAGTGGTAAAAATTCATGATCTAATAAATCTTCAAAATTGTATTTCATGGCACACCTGTGGCATTGTTAGGCAGCGTTAGTAAGGAATGTGATCCCTCACTCCTGTCTTTTTACAATCTGTTTGCTAGCAACCATTCAAAGACACACGCTGAAAGGGGTGTACCATTACTCATCTTTGAGAGGAACAGCTTTAGCTCCCACCTCTGATAGAACTTCCATACATCCACTATTTATTTCCCTCAACTAAAATATGATCCTCTCCAATCATGGCTGAGGTCTGGATTGCAGACCTCAGACATGAAGCATCTTATTTCTCTAAAAGGTAGACAAAGCATTAGCTGCTTCTCTGAATGAAATAGACTCTATAGTCCAGTAAGATATTGTCACTACTAATAACAGGCCATAGTCTTTGTACTGACTTTGCAAGGCTTCAAGATGGGGCTTGTCAGGTTTACTTTGTCTGAACTTGTCTCACCTAGCTAGACTTTGTTGTAGCTGTTGTAGATGTAACAGCAATTTTTGAAATGACCAGGTAACTAGGTCCATTTCATTTTGCTCTGGCTTATCCTTCTATGGTACAATCTTCACATAGGTACTAGTATAAAGTAGTTATTCTGCATGTAGTGTAATATTTATGATTCTAACGTAATGACATAGTGTAGACAAGTAGAGCAATGGCATGTCAGAAGAGACCTTGACAATGGTGTTGCAGGATGCAGTGTAGAGAGGCAAGCACACAATAAGAGAAAGGACACAGGCTGATAATAGAGACCCAGTGGCTATAAACAACCCACTAATTGTCAGCTAAGGAGATGCAGACCCAGCAAAATCAGTTTTAGAGGCACCAAAGAGAATAAAGAGCATGTATTTAACATGTAAAGTGTGCCATAAATAGTAAATCCAGATGAAGAATACACTTGAAAACCAGTGAAAAAAACAGCAAGTTGTGAGCATGTTGGCAAACGTATAAAACCATCCCTATGCGAGTCTTAGATGAGAAAGAATAAATCAACCATATGAGATCCAGTGAAGGACAATTAGGATTTAAATTATAATAACAATAAAGTGTTGAATTTACATATAAGGCATGTTTCTTTTCTGGCTATAAAAATATCTTGAGCCTAAAAATTCCACTTCCTCACTGCACATTTTGGAGTTAATTCTTTGATATTATTAAACTGACTAATCTTTTGCCTGTAGGGTTTACAGACGCACCTGGGAAAGGAAGACCTTACCCTTAAGAATCATGTCATTCTGCGGGGTTTCATATGTATCTCTCAGGGGGCTTTTTTAGTGGAAATTAGAAACAAAGATAGAAATTCTCTCTTGAAATAATTCCAAATTATTTATTTTAGGCACAATTTGCACTTAATTTTTCTGTTCCCTTTAATTTCCTTTTCTTGCATAAGTTACAGAGGTATATATCAGTGATCTGTCTGAGTGTGTGTGTACAACATAAGCTATTATTTTGTGTTCATACATAACTGTATGTCTATGCATTAATGGTTTTTATTTTTAGACTGACATAACATGAAGTAACAGGAATAATTCATCTGGGTTTTTTGCTACTAACGGTGACAGATTTCATTTTTTTCAAACACATTTTGCTTTTAAAAGAAAAAGAAATCGGTATTATTTTCAGCTTTGAACCGATTGTCAAAAAAGGTTGCACAGTAACATGGAAGTAAGATACACTAAAAGGAAAAGGACCAGAATTTATTCAAACTTCTCATTAGATAGAAACGTCTGCAGATCACTGAATTCCCCAGAAGGTGGGCTAGCCTTTAAGTTTCGGTGACTAGAAGAAACAATATGTCACAGCCTTTACTTTTACAGCCCATTACACCCAAAGGTCTAAAACCTTCCTGTGGTTATTTGCAAGCCTCAGAGTACTCCACCTGCAGAGTCTTATACTTTCTAACTTTCTGTGACTAATAGATGCTATACTATAGAGTGAACAGGAAATTAGAGTAGAAGAAAGGTGTAAAATCAGTATTCCCAAAAAGGCTATGCAGGAAGGCTGTGAAAAATAGCTCACTGTAAGGCTATGCAGTCTCCCAGTGGATCTCAGACAAGACAGACTACTTTCTCATTAATGATCGTTTAAGACCAGTGAATTTTTATATATTACAAGGGGGCAGTAGTGATAAAGTTATTAAATATTGTGGAAGGGCAAGGTAGGAGAGGGAAATAGAGAGGTAATAGGTTTGGGGAGATATTTGACTGAGACCTGCTGAAGTTAGCTAGAAAAAATAGCTTAAGAGATGTATATATCTTTCGCCTGCTTTCGACCTCTCACAGGAAAGCTATGCCCTGTTAAAGTTTCATTCTGTGTAGAAGTGCAATATCCTTCATCTTTTTCTTAAAATATCCTGGTACTTCTGCATTTATTAAACAAATCTACTGCTTCTGATGCAGCACAGTTCAGAAAAAACAGTTACCTTTGGCTCACCTGCCTATTCAGTAATTCCACTTTTCTTCTTGAAGTGGCTAAATCAAATCTTCCTCCCACTTCATTTAGCCCCTTTCCCATTACATTAAATGGTCCCACAGTTCCTAGCTAATTCAAAAATGCATCAGGGCAATATCAGCTGTGTGGAAGAAGCTCGTGTAAGAAATGTAACTCCTCTCACATGCAACTAGAGGAAACTCCAGGCATCTTTAGACAGATAAAGCAGGCCCTGCTATCTGTGTCTACAGTACAGGCAAGAGGCTCCTGCTGTGCAACTAGACTACCTGAGGACTGCACGGCAGACAGCATCATTCTCAGCAAACACAGTTCCCGTTAAAATCAAAGACAATTGTGTTCCTAAATGTCCTCTGGGAGGCCTTGTACTGTAGGCTATGCTGAAGAATATGCTTAGTATAAAAAGCCAAGTATTTCCACTGTGTATGTGTGTTTCAAGACTTCTTTTGAATTCTTAGGGCAATATTCTTTCATTTAGCATCATTTTCTTCTGCTTTAATCCATTTCTGGTACTATACGATGTTCATAGGTGAAGATTAAAAGGGAATATGAGAAGAGACACAAAGGTTGGATACGTCAGGGAATCTTAAAGGCAAGAAATTGCTCCTCGAGCTCCATATCAAGTGTACTGGTCATTACATAGGTTGCCATATTTCAGTCCAAGTCTTTAAAAAAAAAAAAAAGAAAATTTAAAATAGAGCTGAAACACTTCAAACTACTCCATGAGTTAGTAATTTTTCCCATCTTACATTCTCCTTTAATTTCTGCTTTACATTTACCCATATAGGAATCAAACACAACACATAACTTAATGGAACATAAACAAAGATTTCTATTGATTTATTTGGAAGTGTGAAAGCACTTCTCTACTTACGTAATGGCCAATCACAGCGGGAATGAAGGGAAGCTGAGTCTAATTCTGAACTTAAATGAAGAAGAAAGCTTTTCCACTTAGAAACTAAAAGCCAAATCTTACAGTGGTGAGAAATTGTTATTTACAGGCGCAAGGCAAGCAGGCACAAAAATATAATATATATATCCCATAGTGAGCATCAGGTTATGATCCTGAGAGTGATTTTTATTCTGTTCACTGTAGTTAAAAGACTCAACCTCTAGGAAGAGTTTTACAAAGTCTGCAAATAGAGAAGTATCTTTCAAATATATGTATACTCTCTGGAGCTCAATAATTTAAAAATAAATTTCTTAATACATTTCTAGTCTGGTAGACAGAGGTGGAGAGTGTTACTCAAGTCTTTACAGCAACAGGTCCACCTTTAAATTTAAAGGATGTCTTGATATTTCACAAGTGCTTTTGTACTATTTACTGACATACACCTTCTTCCTACAAGCTTCAGAAACAGCAGGCATGATCCCAGAATAGTCCCACCCTGCATTATATAATTACAACAACAATGATGAATGCAGTATCTGTAACACCTGCCACTGGTGTTGTCTGCAGTGTATCACAATTTTTTCAAAATAGAAGTAAATATCCGTTTCCGTAAGGGCAAACATGGAGACATGAACTGGCAAGTGCAAGGTCACCACTGGCCAATGCCACTGAAGATGTTTATAATGAGCATTTCCAATAAACTGTAGAGTTTAGTAACAGAAGAACCAGTTTTGTAGATGTAAATTTTTAAAGAACAAAATTCTATGGTGCAAGATGATAATTACTATTATTACATACGAAAGTTTAAGGACACACACTCGGTTCCAAAAGAAGATCATTTGCCCAGTGGGCAAATGTTTACACATGGTGTAATATTTAGCTTCTCTTTCCTGTTTCTTCAGCATCAGCAGAGAAGCCTGTAGAAGATAACACGTCTGTAAATACGTGTGCTTCAGTCTGGGATTTTACCCTAAGTCACGACTAATATTGTAGCATTATGATGTGAGCAGCCAAAAAGGTAGCCTGGTTACAAAGGGTAAAATTACTAACAAATGAAAATAGACGCTGCTCTAGGAGCTGGAAGCCTGGGAACTAGGCCTTGGGACTTGAAACACCCTTGAACAGCACAGTTGGCCTCTTTGAAGTACAGGTGGGGAACCTAGAAACAGATGACATACTGAGATACTACCTTTAAACACAAAACCTGAGAAACTGTAATGGCAACCTGTTGTCTGAAAAAAAAAGTGGAAGCAGTCTGGGAAAATAAAATTGGGCTGAAAGAACAGAAACATCATTGCCTACTGACTGTTTCAGGTAAAGAATAAATATTAACAGCATCTATTGGCTGCTCAATGGGCTGCTCAAAGTTGTGGTGTCCAATGCCCTCTTATGTCTCTAAAATACAAATAAGATTTTTAGGTTTATCCAAAATCGAATCTCTCTCTGAGAACTTCCCATGCTGCACATACTTTCACTCTGCTTGAATTCCACTCAAGCTTTCTAGGAGATCTAAGACTCTCACTGGGGATGTCTGACTGACATCAGACTCCATGACACGGATCATTTTTGAAGTAAGACTGTCGCTTTATTGGTCCCTACTCTGGGCACACTTTTGGAGTTGGTTCAGTCTGTCCTCCCATTGCTGTCCTCCCATTGCGTTGACTCCCTGTTGGTGACAGGTTTGTCCTTTACTTTGGGGTGGATTTGTCCTTTCTGAAATATGTCTAATTCACTTGATATGGGTATTATATACTCATATAAGTAAACTATCATAAGTGTATCTGCTGTTATAGAGGTGGTAGGTTGTTTTACTTATCAGAAATTTGAATAACCTATAATAGTTACTGTTTGTTTGTTATTATACTCATTGTGGCTATGTGATTGATTGCTGCTATCATTGACTGCTCCACACTAATGATTAATACTATATTATAGATTGCTGATAGCAACTTGTAATAGTGAGCCAGTTCATTGGCTAAAACTGTTATCAAACTGCAGCTGGATTTTTATGTCCACAGGCAGGGCCATGTTGCTGCACCTTTCTACCAGAGATGATGTTTTTGTTGGCACTGCTGCTGTATCACTGTCAGTAAAATAATACCTTTTGGAAACCAGCACACTGTCGTTATTGGTTGCCAATGCAAGTAATCATCTCATGATGAACACCTCTGAGTACTCAACTTCTGTTACATCTGTTTCTCTGGATTCTTTTTAATTGCGGCAAAATAATTATTTTCAAGTCTAATTAACAGGATGCTTTCTTTCACCTTTGTAACCACAGATGAATTTTTACAGATGTATGTCACTTTCTAGAAGGAAAGACAGGATTATGAAAAATTTTATTTTTTTTTTTTGACTCATAAGGCACCCAATAATGTGGATCAACCTGCAGTGAAGACTAATTGAATCTTGTTTATCAGAAGTCCTGATGACTAGCCACAGTCTAGCAAACTGAGTCTGTTTCACCTGGATTATTTCCATCTGATCATTTTCGTAATGCTTCCAGTATGTGTAACTTAATAATAATAACATGTTTCATTCTATAACACAAGGAATCCTAAAGTTTTACAAACACTTCCAATCAACATCCTTTTTAAAGCCTAATTTTTTTTTATTTGCAGATAAAGAAATTGAGAAACAGTATTTTTCAAGGCAACAGTAAAAAAAATGCTTGAAATCATCTGGGTTTTTAAGCTGTTGACTTTGATTTTTTTGTTATCAAGCACCTGCAGCTCTCACTGCCTTTAACTGCTGTTGTCTGTGTTGAGCATCTCTCAGAACAAAACTCTGTGGTAGGTAACAAAATGAAGACACTCAAACTTTGTGCAGATGCTCGTAAGTTTGGACCTTCTAAGTGATCTGCACAAAGTCAAACAATGAGTCACTGTCTAAACAGCAAAAGAAATTAAGCCTCCTGCCTGTCGCTGTGCTTTACTTTGGAAACACGCTGCTTCTCAGATAGTAGAGTTCCTTCAATTAGAGAAGAGTGGTTTATTAAAGCTGCAAGGAAAATGGTGTTACTTAATAAGTCACTACAAGAGAATAGGCAATGCAGAAGTAAAGATCAGACAGTATATAGTGCCTTTAACTAAGGTATAGTGTTACGATAACTGCAGAGTAAAGAGGCTCAACCACAAAATAGTGGCTTTGCTATGTCATTCAGAGCATTTTCTACTCAAGCTATGGTAAGACTAAGCTAAACCAGGAACTGCCACAAAGATGCCACTAATTATATATAAATGGAGTAAATGAAATAAAAACCAGAGATGCATGTTAGGGCCAGTCATATAAGAATTTAAGGAAGATCAGGAAAGTATAATTCTTGGTTTCGGAAGTGGATGTTCAGGGGGCAGATATGTGCTTTCAATGCTTTACAATTCCTGTCAAAAACTATCAATTTAGTTAAAACCATGTTGAAATTTTGATAAAGTGTACTGATTTGGACCAGCTCTCAGGTTTAGGATTATTAAAGGATGAAAACCGAAGAAATTAATTTGTATTAAAAATGCTACTGCACACTGACTTGCCTTTCATTGCCTCTTTAATGGGAGCTCACCTCACTGGGCTAATGACTGAAGCCCCCTCCATAACCCTGAAACCATTAAGTGCCCACAGTTGTCCTCTTGCTCACACATCATTCTGTGCTTCAAATCCCAGTTAAGTTGTAGCTGGTGCAACAGTTTGTCCAAGAGAGCCCGCTAGATCTTTCTTCTTGGTATTCTGAATATCTTCCTTTCTGCAGTCATTCCCTTCCTCCACTTCACTTTCCCTTGCTTTCTCCATCAACATTAGAAGTTCAACTCTGATAGAGGCTAAAGTAAAGGGGCCAGGGGGCAGTGTGTGGAACACTGCTGTTTCTGGAAAGAATTCATTATAGATTCAGATGAAGGTACATGGCTCACCTAAGCATACAGTAGTGTCCCTGTGCACTTTTCATGCTTTACCCTTTAGAAAAAAAAAAAGTATTCTCTTAGTGGTTTCCAAAACAGCAATGTTTTTTCTGTTAATGCTGGAACACTCTTGACTATTCAGACTTGCTTAGATATGCTATTGAAAAAGCCATCATGTTACTAGTGCATGGAGAAATAATTAGCAAGTAAAAAGATCTCACCAGCTTATCTTGTGACACAGGTCACAGCAATATTTATAACACTACTCTGCTAACAACACGCAAACCACTCAAGGAACTACAGGCTGGTTAGCCTTATCCTCATCTCTGGGAAGGTAATGAAACAGCTAATCCTGGAAACCATTTCTGGGCACTTGAAGAACAAGAAAATAATAGAAATAGTCAGCACAGCATCACCAAAAGGAGGTCGTGCTTGACCAGCTTGATAAACTTTTATCATGAAACAACTAGCCTGGTAGAGGACGGAAGAGCATTGGATATTTTCTACCTGGACTTCAGTAACACCTTTGACACTGCTTGCTGTGAGATCCTTATAGACAAGCTGTTATGTATGGGCTGGATGAGCAGACACTGAGGTAGATTGAAAACTGGCTGAATGGCCAGGCCCAGGGAGTGGTGATCGGTGGTGCAATATTTAGTTAGAGGCCAGAAAGTAATGATGTACCCTAGGAGTCTGTATTGGGTCAAGTCCTTTATAACATTTTAATTAAGAATTTGTATAATGGGGCAGCAAGTACTCTCAGGAATGTTGCAGATGACACAATAGCAGGAGGAGTGGTTGATACAAGAAGGCCATGTTGCCATCCAGAGGGACCTCAACAGGCTGAGGAATTGGGATGACAGGAACCTCACATAGTTCAACAAGGGGAAGTGTAACATCGTGCACCAGGGGACGAACAGCCCCAGGCACCAACATATGCTGGGGACTGCCCAGATGGAAGGCAGCTTTGCAGGCAAGGACTTGGGGGTCCTTGGTAGACATCAGGTTGAACATAAGCCAGCAAAATGCCCTTTACCAGAAAGTCAATGGTATCCTGGGCTACAACAGGCAAAGTATATCCAGCAGCTTGAGAGAGGGGATCATTTTCTTCTCCTCAGTCCTGGTGAGGTCACATCTGGAGTGCTGTGCTAAATTCTGGGCTCCCCAGTAAAAGAGATAGGGACACACTAGAGACAGTCCAGAAAAATGCCGTGAGCATGATTAAGGGACTTTTGTCCCATGAGGAAAAGCTAAGAGACTTTGGGCTACATAGCTTAGAAAAGATAAGGCTAAGGAGGGATCTTATTAATGTACAAAAATACCTGAGGAAAGGGTGGAAAGATGATAGAGCTAGGCTCTTTCCAGCAGTGTCCAGAGCAAGAGGCAATGGACACAAACTGAAACACAGGAGGTTCCTCTGAAGATCAGAAAATACTCTTTTATTGTGAGGGTGACTGAGATGTGAAACAGGTTGCCCAGAGAGGTTGTAGAGTCTTCTACCTTGCAGATATTCAAAAACCATCACACAACAGTTTCAGGAAACCAGGTCTAGATGGCTCCCAGGTCCCTTCCAACCTCAAACATTCTGTCATTCTCTGATTATTTATTTAGAAGTAGTCTATGCTTCAATTTTCTCCAAATTTATACATTCACAAAATCAAAACTAACAGCATTTTTTTTTCCTTTCAGTTTTGAAATATCATGTGTTATCAGGCAAAAAAAAGAGAAAGTGAAATGGAAGTGTTGAGTTCTGCACTATAGTCTAAAATGGGCTATCCATACCAGCTATCCCTATGAATCGCAGTAGGCAGCTAAATTCCACCCAGCTGCTTGCTTACCACTCCTCCCTCCCCGTGGGATGGGGGAGAGAATTGGAAGGGTAAAAGTGAGAAAACTTGTGGGTTGAGACAATGACAGTTTTATAGTTAAAGTAAAAGCTGTGTGTGCAAACACAAGAAAACGAGGAATTAATTTGCTGCAGCCCATCAGCAGTCAGGTGCTCAGCCATCTTCAGGAAAGCAGAGCTCCATCATGTGTAACAGCTACTTGAGAAGATAAATGTCATAGGTCTCACTATCTCTCCCTTCCTTCTCCTTCCTCCAGCTTTATATGCTGCATGTAACATCATATGGTATGGGATATCCCTTTGTTCAGTTGGGGTCAGCTGTCCCAGCTCTGTCCCCTCCCAAATCCTTGTGTTTTCCCAGCCTGCTCGCTGGCAGGGTGATGTGAGGAGCAGAAAAGTCCTTGACTCTGTGTAAGCACTGCTCAGCAGTAACTAAAACACCTCCGTGTTATCAACACTGCTTTCACCATAAATCCAAAACACGGCATTATATCAGCTGGCATGGAGAAAATTAACTCTATCCAAACCCAAACTCACTACAAACAGCCCAATACGATTCTTTATGCTTCCCCTATGGTTAGCAAAGGCAAAGTAGGGAAAAATTTACGTTAGGAACTAGTTCAGCACAGTAGGATAATATCAGTATATCAAAGAGTTAGTTGAGCTCCCTACATGAATATGAGTAGCTACATATGGTCCATAGGGTTTACTATGAGGTAGGTTAGTCCATACTGAGCAACCCTACCACGCATATACTTAAAAGCTGTTCAAAGCACTGGCTGTTTGTCCTTTTGTCCCCATTAGAGGCTGGGAAGCCTTTGCTGCACTTCAGGAGTGGAATTTCCCATTTTATGTCGTGAAAATGAATCTGGTTTGTATATATCAAAACTGCATTGTAAATCAAATACAGAGAAGGATAGTCAGGGTATTTACATCAAAACTGCACTAAATGCTTTGAATCAAAATCATAGAGTCATAGAATGGTTTATGTTGGAAGAGACCTTAAAGATGTCTAGTTCCATCCCCCTTGTCATGGGTAGGGACATCTTCCAGTGGATAAGGTTACTCAAAGCCCCATCCAACCTGGCCTTGAGCACTCCCAGATATTGGGCATTCACAATGCCTCTGAGCAACCTGTTCTAGTGTCTCACCACTCTCACAGTAAATAATTTCTAATAGCTAATCTAAACCTACCCTCTTTCAGTTCAAAACTGTTACCCCTTGTCCTATTACTACACTTCAAGTGAAGAGTCTCTCCCCATCTTTCCCATAGGCCCCATTTAAGTACTGGAAAGCTGCTATAAGGTCTCCCTGGAGACTTCTCTTCTCCAGGCTAAACAACTTCAAATCTCTCAGCCTGACCTCACAGGGGAGGTGCTCCAACCCCTTATCCTTATGTGTTCCCTCTTCCCTCCTTTCCCCTTGCCTTTCTTTTTTTCCTGTTTCCCTTCCCATTTTAGTCTCCCTCTCTCCTTTCCTCAACAGGAGACCTCTCATGATTGATTGACACTTCCCAAGGAAGAGAATTATCTCCTGAGCAGCTGAACTGCTAGCACAGAACACTGTATCATGCTTAACAATTATCATCAATATTTATAACACTTTTATGTACAACAAATTGAGTCACACTAGCAGACAGGAATGAAACCTACATAGATTCATTGTAAGAATTGTCAAGCAGCAGCAGGTCATCTGCTTACAATTCGAGCTGCATCCTTCTTGAAAGGAATTGCCTCTTTAACTAGTTTCTCCTCTTTCAATGACAGACTCACTGGCTTTTTAAAATGTCATCCTGTTACACTGGATACATGAATACAAATTTTTCTGTATTTTGATTTTGACTTTGATAAGGAAGGAGAATGAAGAAACAAGTTAGATTTTCTTTTCAATATGCTCAAGGGTGAGATGGATGAGCTAGCATTGAATGTGTTTATTTATTTGACTTCAGGAATACTCTTTTTAAGTTTGCTATGAGAATACTGAAGAAAACACTGTAGAAAGAAAAGACAGTTGTACGAAAGGACTTTTAAAGGTACAACAATTAATACATTTATGTAAGTAATATAAATACCCGCAGCATATTAATTTCAGCATGTAAAACTGGAGTGCACCTGCCTGTAAACAAAATTTCCAGGAGTCACCTTACTAAATTACTGTTCCTTTTATGCACACTTGTCCTTAACTTATTTAAAGATCCGATCTCCCATTGTTTCACACAATGAGCACACATGTGTTTCTCTCCTATATAAGTGAAGAAGCAATTTGTTGTGGAAAAAAGTGAAATAATTTGAATATATGTTGACAACACATAGTAATAGCTACAAAGTGAGCAGGTAGTCTGTTTAGGTGCATGCTTATGCTGGTACAAGACTTAAAAAATCCTATCGTTATTTCTTAACTGAAGATTTGTAATAGTAAAAAAAAAAAGGAAAAAAGCTATAAAGGATTTTCTATACAGCTCTTTCTACAAACTCCAGAATAACCTAACCATTAATCAGCAGAAAAAATGAACCTGTACTTGAGAACACATTTCATCTAAACAAATTGTTCTACCTAGCTATGACTTTTTGTATTAATGACTATTCTTCTAAAATCACTATTATTTAAATAAACATACTATTTATTATCACAAGCCAAAAATACACTATTATATGAATTTTCATTATTGCAGAAACAGTACATAATCCATAGTACCACACAGGTTAGAAGGCAGCTAACAGTAGCTGTGGGCTGAGTCAATGAAGGACCCTGTGTTCAAAGGGATGACCTTTTTCTTGTCTTAAGAAAACATTTTAGTTATGGATTTTAGCAAATAACTATTTAATACGCACATATGAAGTTAAATGGAAGCAGTTAAGAATTTCAAATACATTCTAAAGGGGAATTGATTTTGGTATTCCTTTAAAAGCAATCTAAATTTTATACTACTATTTTCTATCAACCTTGCCTGAATTAAGACCTTTTCATTAGATTGGAGTTGAAGCAGAATAAGGACTAGTCTTTGGGTGGAATATAACACAAAGTAGTGACAATACTTGGATGAAAACATGATTTGCTCAAAATTACCCCTATAAATCTATATTAAGGTTACTGTGACCTTTGTAATGTGTGAAGAATTGCTTTTTTCTCTACCTACTGTACTTATATAAATAGAACTAACTGGTATTTGGGTATTATCCATATTCGGCATTCAATATATACCGTGGATCTCACAGAAATACTACCACATTTGAAGCATGTATCTTGTTTTCACCAAGCCAGTTCTAATTGAAAGCAGCCTTGTTCTGCCTTGTCACGCATATTGATCATCTTTCACTCTGTCAATTGCCATGTGAAATACCCTGAATTCATAACATTTCTCTTTCCTTAGATTCATTGAAGGGAGCGATGTTAAAATACATATATAGTAGCATAAAATCCTCTTATTTTAAATTTGAAGTATGCACTGTATAGCCAGGTTTTTTTCTCTTTCAGATTGATTTTTAAATTGTGATTTTCCTAATTAATGGCAGATTATTAGAATGTGACAAAATTTACATATGGCTTTACGTTTTGAATAAGCTATCTTTATATTTCAAAAGGTAATATTGCGTTCAATTTGCTACTTCTTCTGCATTGATATCTCCAGCTATTTTTGAAAGTCAAAAGGAAAGAAAAAGAAATTAAACTCTCTTAAATCCTGACCCTTCAATCACAGCCAAAACAAACACCAAATTCCTTTCGTTCTGACATTAACCAAGTTGAAGGATGGTTTGTAATACATGCTTCATTCTTTTTCAGCTCAGTCTCCAAACACGCCAGAAAAAGAAAGCATAAGTCTGAAAATTCATGTTTCCAGTTAGCCAAAACAAGTAGACCCGATTTTTTTGATGGAGTGTTTTAGAAATGATTATATATTTAAAGATGGTGACAGCATTACCTCCTGACAGGTTATCACCTGTCAGCTCCACTGAGGAAACTGGTCATATGATCATTTTTAGTCCCTAAAGGAAAATGCACTTAATTAAAGCAGCTCAGTGTATACATGCTGACAGTTATCTGGAATATAAATTTTGAGGTTTAAATCCATGGAAAATATAAAACCCAAGTAGAAAATCACTTCTGAGTTTCAAGAAATCATAGGAACATTAACTAAGCTCATTTTTTCAAATAGGTGAAATCTTAACCTGTAAAGCATATTCTCTTTTTTTTCTTAATTTTGCAAAATTTTGCCTATGACAATAAATATGCCAGTTTTTAGGTCAAAGGAATTGGAAAAGACATAGAAAATACAAGTACAAGTAGAAAGTAACAGTGTTTAAAACTGGCAATTGTGAAAATTTACAGACATAGTCCATTTCTATACTACTGCTGAAACTTTATAGAAAATCAGGTGTATTTCTTGAACATTGTTATATCGACATCTATCTATTTATTCACACACCTATCCTCTCTTTCTCTATGTCTTGTAAGACTGAAGCAGTATTGATTGCCTAATAAAATTAATATATACTGTAAAAAGTGTTTGTGTAATCAGCTAATGAACTGATTCCTAAGGATTTTTAATTCATTTTAATATTTTCAAAAGTAACCTAGAATTCCACTGAAATATGTGTTTTCAGACAAAAATGCTGTTGAGAAAAATCTTATTCTTATCAACTGAATAATGATACTGCAAAACAGTGTAATGGAAATAGGAATTACACTGAAACATCTTTGTTTGAGAACTTAGTAGAGTCCTTTTGTTGAAAATATTTCCTAAGAAAGCTAAGCAAAATAAAGCTGAAATTTGAAATGCAAATAATAAGTTTTGGAGATCAAAATCTTAGAGGTAAGAATTATATCTTAAATCTTCTGTTCTGTCAAGGAGGTCCTGTGTGCACTTGGGCAAATAAAGACAGGCCTGACATCTACAGACCAGTTATCTCCAGCTAGGGTTTTGAAATAGAAAGAACAAAACTCACATGTGATGCTAATATCAAGTGTCTTCAGATTTCAAAACCTATTGTACTAATACCTGGTGATTTCTGTTAATTTCTTAATCGGAGCTAGACATCTTTGAAAGGCTGAACTTAGTCCTCATTTGAGCATGAGATTGGTGTAGATGACCTCCCTCCAGTCCAAACGTTTCATATGACTCTGTGCTAAACATCCTTATGGCTCTTTCCCCTGTTTCTGTTTTCTCCTTTACTTCAAACAAGTAGTTTGCTGAGCCAATAGCTGTCTTTTAGAGGGCTTCTTAGAGTACACAAGCCAAAATTCATAAACTCATAACATAATCACAAAATCAGGAAGTGACTAAATCACTTGAAATCGATTTATGTCTTTGGAACTTAAATATATATCAGACTTTTGCAACAAATTACTATAGTTATTCTAAAAATTATGCTATGTTAAATTGTACCTCAAGCTGCATATAACTAAGAGCTTCCTAAAAGCTGACATCTTTGCACCCAGTCTTTCATATTGGCATATTTAGGGAACAAGTGCTGTAGCATTCCAAGATATATGAAGAAAAATTGTTCTTGAATTTCAGGTAATTCATTCTTCTGTTTTCTCAGATATGCATGCTTTAGTCTGAATATCATTTCCTTGTCTTAATTCACGTTCCATCACAGTGAAGTGAATAAAGGAATATCAACAATTATTGATCCTTGAATGATAAAGCACACACAAGCTGAAATTGGTGTGTTTGTTTTAAAATATGTTGAGATTCCCCAAAAATAATTGTAAATGGTGTCAGGGAATACAACTCTGAAAAAATCAAACAATTCATAAAAATATTTTCTTTAACTTTTAAATTCAGGAAAAAATAGGACATCTGCTTCTATACACAGTGGAATATTAGTGACCCTCATTCAAGTTTGAATGTAGTCTATAAAAACAGTTATTAAATTTAGTCCACATATCTCCAGTATATCTGTGTATTTAATTTTATTTTTAATGTACGTGGAAAGACTCCTTTTGCTTGTGATGTAAAATATGAGTATGACATTTTCTTTAATTACAAAAATGATGTGTTTAATAGCACAAATCTGGCCTCCGACTTGACAGTTCTGTCTCTTAGAATCAATGGTTAGACTTGAGGGCAACAGCTTGGTCATCAGGATCAATATTAGAAAAAATATAGCTTGTCAAGACCTCTTGGCCCCTTATTGATTCAAATAGGGTACCACAGAGAATTTAATAATGATGTTACAGCTGTTGGCCAACAAACAGAAGCTTCTTTCATTGATTTCAGTAGAGGCAGACAAATAACACAAACACAATTACCCTAGACACTGTACTAAGACTTGTTTCAGAGCTTCCAAAATGTGAATTTCGGAGGTGTGGTGGGTGCATGGAAGAACTTTCTGGCAGACTATATTGGATTTCTGTTTGAAAAAATACAAACTGTTGAAACTGACTTAAGAGAAGGACTTTTGCTTTCCCTTAAAGTATACTTCATTTTGCCAACCTGCGCAAAACTCCCTAGTTTTTCTAAGACTACATGAAAGGTTTTTTTGGTATAAAGGTGGTTGTCCCCCGCTTTATCCCGATGTAATGTCACTTAAAAAGATACTTTTTAAAATAATCCTATTTTCCTCAGTAATCCTGCCCGTGTTGTCTCTCTTGCAATGCCTTCTCAAACTGAAAATGTCTATAGTTTTAAACAAAGAAATCCCTGTAATTTACTCCTACTCACTCGGAAATGTAAACTACGGGTTTTGAACTTTTTGTAGATAACAAAAGGTTTTACAGAGTCTACGGAGGTCTGAGCTCTTAATTTATCTTTAGTGCTTAGGAAAGAGCTTGGAAAAAACAGTCCCAATGGGTCAGAGACCACTTCAAAGAAAACAGAAATTCCTCTTAGTATCTATTTTTATGTGGAATTTGTAACTTAGTTTTCTTATAATAATAGTTTAAGAGGAATTCGTTAACATCAGTAGTGAATAGTTAGAAGATCCCTTTAGTTCACTGAAGGAAACAGGAAAACCTCTGCATCTTGGTATATTATTCTTATTTTCACAGATAATTTCCTCCAGCTTAATTTCCCTTCTACTGTGACATAGAGAACTTTTTAAAGACTTGGAAATACTTTGCTAATATTCTTACGTGATTCATATGTACAACACTTGTTTTAGCAATAGTAATAGCTGAAAACAGAAGCATAAATTGTGCAATAGGGAAAAATAGTTATATTTGCGGAAGGTATCAAAAATTTCTGCGTCAAAACAAAATAAGGACAGAAGCAGAGCAAAAAGACCAGAGTTTTCAGAGATTTTTTTTCCCAAGAGACAAAATTCTTCTATCTTAGAAAGAGATTTTGTGCAACCAAGTTTTCCCTTTTTTTAAAGGGACAGCCTATTCACATCCATGGCCTTGTGGATGGAAACGTCGTGTTACTAGTTCCCTCTTACTCAATCTATTCTCTATCCCATTAGAAAAGCAGAAAACCACTAAGGAACTGCATTTCTCCTCATCTCCTGTAGAGACCAAAATATTGAGAGTAGCAGGAATTAGGACCCAGAGGGGCAAAGGAAAACATACAGCCCCATCGTTCCCTACATGCAGACTGCAATCAGCAGAAGAAAGTTCCTGTAAGCTCTCCAATGCTCTAATCACTTGAGTGTGAACTGGGACCAACACTGGAATATGCTCACAGGGAGCCTTTACACTCATAGTGTTCATGCTCTTGACAACAGTTTATGTTTAGAAACGGCCTCAATATAGTTTCAGCTCCATGCTGAAGTTAGTTTTGGCTTGTCTGCTTTTTATTATGCCACTTTTTTTTTATCCTGACAAAGTAGGGGAACGCAGCTGTACAGCTGATGACTGTTTAGATTATTCTAGTATTTGCTTTGTTTAACAAGTCATATTCATTTACTGGAACTCAGAATCCTATGTGTTATAAACAGCAATTTGTGTTTAATTTAGCCACATAAAATTGAGATAGCACTGTGATACCCGGCTCAGCATAGCTTAATCTTACTGAAAAAAACCCTTTCACCTAATGAAAGGGAAAATTATAAGATTGTGTCTTTCACTCTGTTCTTTTCAGTGGTACCTGAAAGAAGCAGCAGTATTTTCCGGTTTACTACTGAATCTGACACTTAAATGTCCCTGATGAATCAATTATCTTCTAGTGAAATTTACTTCTCGCTCTGCTACATGCGACTATCAACTCAAGGTCTTCACTTACCTCTCTTCACCTTCTATGTCTATTACTCTTTTAAGACATATTATGACTGCCTTGTGTACCTGGAGGGCGAAACAGCAATCAGACCTTCATTACACAGAGCATTAGCCAATCCAGTAAGGATGGTGTTTGATGAACAACTGATTCAATAGCAGTGCTGGCCTAAACAGCATGGCATTCTTCATCTTCCTCTGCTGCAGCCTTTGTGAGCTCATCCCAGGCTCTGCTTTGATCACTTGGACACTGCCAGTGCAGGTACTGTGCAAACTGTCTACTGACATTCCCACTAATGGGCAGGATATACAGAATTATGTTCTGTCACTTCTTACCACCAACAGTACAAATTCTGGGATAAGGCAAAGAAAACAGGGTTAAAATGCTACCCTCTTTTCTGTGTTATGCAATATCCAGATTGTGTTTTGATTTTGCTTGATAGGACTTTTTTTCCATCTGCAGTTTAAAACCAAAGTTAAATTCCCTCTTTTTCATTTCCATTACCCCACACATTTTTCAAGGTAGGTGGTAAAGTCTTGCCGCTTTGACACTAGTTACAATTTCTTCTGTTAGTTGTCTGTTTTCTGGATGATACCCAACTTTGGGAGTCAGATGCATCTGACTTTTCCCATCAGCTCTCATCTTTCTTCTGTAACCCTGTTCTCTCTTTACCGAACAAGTTACCTCTCTGCCTATCATTCTGTTAATTACGACAAAAAAACAAGTTAGACAGACTTTCAGTCAGAAATGCAGATGTCATTTCAGCATCAAGAAGGAAGAGACAAAGCAAAAGGAGGTGTCTCATGTAATACCGCACGTGGTAGGTAAGTGAGAAGTCATGTGATTCAAATACTGTGGCTAAATTACAACAGAAGTAGTGAAAAAATACTCAAGGATCATAAATGTTCATGAGTAATTTGCTTGGTATGTTATGGGAGAAGCTAAAACTAGGAGAAGATGATGAAATTAAGAAAATACAAATACATTAAATATTAGGGAGGATACTTTTACAAGGATTAAGTATTTTGCATTACGGAATAATCAGTACCTACTGGAAAGTTAAAGATGTTATCTCTGAAGAATTTACATTTTCCTGGGAAGAGGTATAAAACAATAAAATATAATTATACTACAGTCATGGGTCAATCAAACAAAAAACCTCAGAAATTAAATATTCTTCTACTGAATCAGATATTCTGAATGTTGCACACAGCAGGAAAAAAGTAAGATATTTTTCAAATTTATCAACTAATATGTGTTAATAAACATATTCTGAAATACTGCTTAATAGGCAAGGATCAATATCAGAAAATCCCAAATAATAGAGTTTTAATCACAATTCTTTTGTAATGGTTACTAATCAGTCTTCAAAATGGTTGACTATTTTTAGCAAAGCCATCTGTATTCTATTAAATACTATTTCATTGCATCTAATAAAAGCCCACAGATATTGTGCTGACTTGGCAGTCTGAAGCTGTCTATATTTGGTTTGGGGAGAGCTGTTTTTACCTTGTTTCAGCTATGCAAAAATTTGCTAGTAGTCAGGTTACTGTTGTCTGATTACTTTAATTGTTAAGATCACATATCATAGAAGTATAATAAACCTGTGTAGTGAAGGAATAACAAACATTAGTCCAGGGAAACACTGATGTTAATCAGTGCTGGGGAAGCCTGCTACACAACTTCAGTAGGTAATGGCTGAAAATAGCCAAACTTAGGACGGAAATAAATTGAGATTAAGACAAGCAATCACTGTTGTAAGAGCACACAAAAAAATAAATGTAAGTGAAATCAAGACTGTAGGAAGATGTTCTCATCAATGTCATGCTCCTTTAGATGCACCCTCAAGATGCTGATGAGCTGTTATAAGTTGCTTTTTGAGGAAGACTGAAACTGTCAAACTTTGAATGCAGAGAAATACTGGAAGGGTGAACATTACACCAGAGAAAAGGAATAGGTACTGGGAAGTTTCTATGTATCAATCTAACTATACTATTAATTATAAGTGTTTATTATTGCAAGTGAATAAATAATACTTGTTTCTGTACTATGATTAGATCATTAAAACTTTATGTAGATTAACAAAAGCTTTTTATCTTCATACATAAGGAGTGTTCCCTTTTCATATCTAAGTTTTGATTGTAACTTCACTAAACACGTAATTTTTCTTGTGAAGACATGGACTTGATTTCTCATGTCACAATTACACAAAGAACCCTGAATCCAAAGCTCATGAGACAGACAAGACTCACAATTTAAAAGGACACCATTTATCAGCTGTCAGGACTTTTACCTCCCACAGGTGCTTAGCAAAATGCATAAGCTTTATTTAAAATTATAGCCGGATTCCTAGAGCTTTTGAACAAAACTGCTTGGTTTATAGCTTGTTACCTATGAAAAAGATAACATGTCAACCTCTTATTTCCTAACCTCAGAAATAACCTATTACATGTTACAATTGGAGATCACAAATCAGTACTGAAAGTTTTTAAGTCTCAACATGTATGATTATTACATTGTCTGAATAGTTGCTAATGGACTAGTGGTTTTTGCATGTCTGGTTTTTTTTGGAAGCTTTGTTACATGTCACTCATTTCCATCATTTTTCCAGCTCTCATGATCCTTTGCATGCTCTTTTGTGCCCAATAAATATTTTATCATTGTTTCTTTAAAGTGACCCAGAAGACTAGCACAATACTTTAATTAATGATATGCTGGTCTCTCATTTTACTGGAGCATAGAATTGTCATTTGTTACGGTTTAACCCCAGTAGGCAGTTAAGCCCCACACAGCCGCTTGCTCACTCTGAAGGGTGTGAATCTGAAGGGTAAAAGCATGAAAACCCATGGTCTGAGATAGAGTTTAATAGGTAAAGCAAAAGCCATGCACTCAAGCAAGGCAAACCAAGGAATTCATTCACCCCTTCCCTATTGACTGGCAGGTGTTCTTCCACCTGGAGGAAAACAGGGCTCCATTACATATAATGGTTACTTGGGAAGATAAACACCCTAACTCTCAAGATCCACCCCTTTCTCCTTCTTCTCCTAGCTTTATATGCTGAGCATGATGTCATATGATATGGAACATCCCTTTGGACAGCTAGAGTCAGCTATCCCAGCTGTGTTCCCTCTTTGCATAAGGGCTGCTCAGCGGTGACTAAAACACCTCTGTGTTATCAACATTGTGCTCATCACAAATCCAAAACATCATGCCATATGAGCTACTATAAAGAAAATACCAGTACACAAACCAAATGAATTTCAGGAAGTGGTTACACTCAATTTCCTATAAAAATTCCAGGCTCTTGATTTTTGGACTTGCAGTTCTGCAAAGGAACAGCTACACAGGATGAGACCAAAGCTCTATCTAGCCCAGTAAACTATAGGAAAATGTAGTCTCAATCATAGGGACTTAGAAATAAGGCAAACCTATCGTAAAATCTTCACAGATTCCAGGAATCTTTGATGAAACAACCTTCATGAGAATTTGTCCTTAATATGTGCTACATATGAAAGGCCAAAATATACATAAATATTTTATAATATTATCCATAATAAAGAATGAATGTCTGAAGGCAGAGCAGAAATCATTACTTACCTAAAAATAGCTCTTCTGCATTTTATATTCAATATTTTGCTCCTCGAGACCACATAATAGTATGTGAAGATGTAATTTGAATGATAGCAGTTGCTTGAACATTAATGTTAACATTGAACCCATTTCCACAATCACAGCCCAATTCAGAGCATATCCATTGCTATTTATCTCCATTCTGTAGTTTCACCTGCCTTTCCCTTAGTATGAATAAATCATAAAACAGATGTCAAAAAAAATAAAATGAAAAGCACTGTCATTCTCAGTAAGCCCACCATACTCAGCCAACGTCTATTTGTAAAGCAAAAGAGCATTTCTATATTTTAGGAATGTATTCTGTTAGGATTGCTGATGGTATTATTTTAACAATTAACCTAAAAGCAAAGCATTCATCCTTTTCACAGTAGATTCTTTTACTACAATCTTTGGTTAATTACAAATTATTTGTTCTGATTACATTCACTTCTATGAAGGCTATGCACACACAAACACCACACAATTTCATATCCTGCACTGAGAGAGCAGGTTTCATTGTAAAGCAGTCAGTTCTTGAAGATGAAGTATTATTGAAATGTGGTGAGACTATTAGTCAAAGATCTTACTGATGTATGATTGCTTACGAATGTGTTTAGCTGCAGCTCAGACTGATAATCTTGCAATTGTTAAAAACTCCTGACAGTATAGCAAAGTCAAGAGTGAGCTAAGGTATTTTCCACTATCATTTCTTTCCATAAGTAATACAAATGGTGTGGCTTCACCGTTGACCTAAGCAATAATGATATGTTTTTTTTCACTGAATTTTCTATCACTCACTCTGTAACCACCCATATAGTATAAAAAGGTAGATATAAAAAGTGAAGAGATATAAGGATAGCATAAACAAAAGTAAAGATTGAAACAGTAGTCTTTGCTTTATCCTTAATACATCTCTAAGCTGTAAGATGTCATTTCCAACCTTTGCATCTTTTTTTTATGCTGGCTATTTTTTCTCAGATTCTGTTAAGACAATAGCCTGGAGAATGCTTTTTTTTTTAAATTTAGAATCAATTTTCTGTTTACATTTAAGTTCTCTTGTGTCCCATTCTAGTCACCAGCAGCATATCAAGAAATTATAGTGTATTAGTGAAGCAGTACATACTGACCTTGTTTATACTGATGTTCACCCTGCACAAAAATGCACTTCCCTACAATGCTAACAGACAACTAGTAAGTCAAAACTACAAGAATAGCCCGTGAATAAAAAGGCCTGGGCATGCATTGTTAGCCCTACCTTGACATAAAGAGAAAGAAATGAAAAATTACCATAGCTTGCTTTCAGGGATTTTTTAGATCTGACATAGGGTGAATTTATACATTTGAGCTTTGTGATTTGTGGATTAACACATTCTATGTGCACCCATTAAGGATTAACCATTCTGGGACCTCACAACCTAGATTACAAAATGGGCATTATTTCATTTTCCCCAAGTGACATATTTCTGAAATTTGTGAACTGCATAAACAAATTTTGACTGAGATTAATGTCATTACTAAATAAAAACAAAAAAAGAAAAAGAATCTTCTGATAAGTTTAAGAGTTTTAACTGAACTTTTAGAAGGCTTTTGAAGTGAATTTAGTGAAGATCAAAGTGAGAGATTTGACAGTCCTAGAGTCCAAACTGGAAAAGAAAAAAAAAAATCCTGATTAGCATGTTGCATTAATCAGAGACTGAGGCACAGTTTTTCCACAGCTGCCAGTATTATGATTCTAACTGAAATGACATTGATACCTACTAGTGTATCTCCTATGCAGAGCAAACACCAATGAGTAAAATATCTAAGCAAAATACAGTATAAAAATGGAAAGTTCTTTTATTAATACATTGAATGGGTAGTTGTCATTTATTACATCTACAGACATTCTGCCACCGTATTACTTTGCGTATCAAAACCTTTTAAAGTGTCTGTTACAGAAGTTTTCACCTTAAAACCAGTAAGGATCATTAAATGGCAAAGTCTGACCTCTTCTGTAATGTAGGCACTGTAATTTAGCTCAGTTTTCCCAGCAGTGAATGCAGTAACTTGTAGTGTTATGAAGTAAGACTTTCCTTGAAGAGGTGAAGAATCTATCACCCCTAATATCTTATCAATTAAAGTCTCATGCCATATTTCTGACTAGAATTACTCTGGATTTAAATTTCATTTCATTTCACCTCTCTTAACTAAAGAGTCTTTCGGCATTCAGCTGAAATAATCATTTTCTCTCCATGAAAGTATCACTCTAGAAAATGTTGAAAAATGTGCCTGGCTAAATTGCATTAAGACTTTTAATACTCTATAAGTGTGGTTTAATGACAGTATAATCTTACACAAAATGCTTATGAGTACTGAACAATTACTTGAAGATATCTGACCAGTTAATTACCCATAATCATTTGGCTCATTTACTTACATAGCAATACTTGTATTTTAAGAAGTATAAAAAGACAAAAAATTAAATCTGCTTCTTCTAACCTACTGATGATCCACCTGTGTGGAAGATTTGGAAGATTTTGGGATGGAATTCTATGAACACAAAAAATGAGGATTTACAAAGTGCAGAATCTGGAACCAGGTTAAAAACAATACAAGAAAATTCAGGTTTATAAGGTCTACGTGAAATTAAAGTAGTATCGTGAATATGCAGCGGCATCAATATATCTTTGATATTTATCAATTTTGCTCTCATTAGAAGATGAGTTACAGGACTGTAACTATGCTTAAAAATTGATTATATGAGTAGTTGAAAGAATCTGAGCCTAAGCAGCATACAAAATATTTTGCAATTTATTTCAAATCCTCAGATTCACACAAGAAAGAACTACTGCAGAGGATTTTCAGTGTAAATTTCAGCTGACGGACTATTTTTCTGATGCCTTATAGCAAGCCATAAACTAGCTTTGACTGTGAGTGCATCACATACCCTATGGTGTCTTATAGCATAGTTTTCTTATTAAGATATGAATGTATATGATCATAGTTCATGACTGTGTGTGTTCCTGTGTATGACTGCTTAATTCATATTATTATGCCTGTTGCCTCCTGCCCCCATTCCATGGACAATACCCACCAAACAAAAATAGGTAAATAGAAGTCTCAGTGTTACTAAGAACTCACAAATTTACTCAAAATCGGAATTTGCTCGGTTAAATAGAGGAGAGAGGCTTTGTCAGTGAAGCTAATGAGAGGCTTTATGGGCCAAACATGTAGTGAAACTTTTTCTTGATGAGGCTTGAAATAATCCAATAGGTGCAATGTTATTACAAATATTTTAGGAGTAAGAAGAGTTATCAGCCTCAGTTAGCACCTTGATAGACACACCTGAGTTTGTACAGGACTCAAATAGGTGGGAAAATTGACTGCATTGATTTTGCTGCTCAAAGAATAACTACTTTTTCTTTGCAATTCCTTTTCAGTCCAAGGCTGTGTTTATATTGTTAGGGATTGGTTCTGTGGCGACAGCACGAGCTGTGCCAGCATCAGGCTCACTAGTTGGACCCCTTTACACTTTAGTCACTACTTTCTAGACTAGGAATGGCTTTTTCCACATTTCTTTTTTTTCTTTTTCTTTCAAAAGCAGCAAAAACTAAGAAAGCAAAGAGATAAGGCCTTTTGCAGTGTTTGGGTAGTACAGCTGTTTAGCTAGGAATCTCCTTTCAGTCTTACTGTCCCTAGTGCTCATACAAGCAGCTGCACCATGGAACACAGTGTTTTAGTTAAGACTTACGTTGCAAAAATTTGACTTCTGGTTCCTGGTTCATTCCAACACAGGCCTATGTGGCATAAGGGCTCTCTCTCACACCTACTACACTTCACAAGAGTTTGAGTTAAACTCTCGTGCTCACCTTGGAGAAAAATGAGAAAACATTGTTGTGTGGCATAGTAAAGAATTATTCATGACGGAATTTAGATGAATAAGAATGCTTTCATTACAGTTTGCTTAAATGCTTTGTGGTGTTAGTGTTGCTGTCTTTAATAGACTTTGTACATATTGAAATTGATCATCTCATTTAAACAGCTTGAGAATTTGAGTCCAGGTAAGGTTCTTAAAAAAATGCTGCTCATCTCTACAAACAACTACTAACTATTACAATTTATAAAATTCTACCATCTTCAAAATGTGCAGGGTAAGTCTTGGTGTACTGAATTATGCATAACCAAAGAGCACTCTGGAATAGTTTTGTGTTTACAAAACAGGTATTTTAGAATTAGCCCAAATCAGCAACCACGTTTCCACACGCTACATACAGTGAGGCGGAATTGATGGTAGCCTTTGATTAAGAGACTCCAAACTGACTGAATATCAGAAGTGATTTTTTTCAGCTGATTGGAGGAAGAAAGTTGCGCTTTCGTGCAACTAGTCAGAAAATAACTACCAGGGTCATGGAAACAAACAGCTGTTGAACTCAATCCTTGGGCAGAAAAAAAGATGTTTAGGAAAAAATCCTGAAGCAGTTACAATCATTTTTTTAAGCCTTTTTGTTATTCTACATTATAATCTTCAGGAGGAATCTGGTTTTTATCATTTGTTTCACTTGAAGGCTCTCATTGGCACTTACAACTGATCAATGTTTGTTTCTCAAGCAGTCCAAGAGCCAGAGCCCGAAATAAACTGACTTTTTTCTTTTTAAATCATAAGTTTTTGAAGGGAAACACACTGTTCACTAAAGTAAATACCAGAGTATTAGAATACAGCATAAAAATGGGATATAAAGATGTTGTATTATGCTGAGACCTATTCTGTCATAATTTCTTTGTATATCCATTCCTGTCTCTTCATCTGCTGCCTTTCACTTTTACATTTTAAAGTTATGTTTAGAATATGATATGCTACACAAAACCCATCATTTTCCTATTTTGAATGGTTAAATTAATACTTTTTCCATATGTGTGAATAGATTGCATAAAAGATTTTCCTTACACTACATAAACATAAATACATGTAAAACCATAATGCAAAGTTCAACTATTTCAATTAGTTTGGTTCTTTTGCATATAAAAACCATAAAACTTATCCAGTTTTTGAATTCAAATAAAGATCCAGACTGAATCATACACATAGTTCACAACAGTAATGAAAGCAACTTACTTAAAAGTGGTTATAGACAGCTAAAAAGGAGGTGGAAAAGTTAAAGAAATCTACTGAAACTTATTTCATTTATCATCTCTGATGTAGAAAGTTTATTAACAAAAAGTGAGGGCAGAGGGAGACTTTCACACATGATGAAACACATGGTTTAATGAACAGATTCAAAGCATCTGATCTAATATAAATATGTAAGAAACAAAGCTAACAAGTTTGAGGAGAGAACAGCCCTGACTGATAAAGGAGAAAGTAAACTCAGTGTTGGTAGGAAGAATGTAAAAGGAAGCCACAAATCTGCTGTTTATAATGATCTGGTTATAAAAACCCAGTACATTTAAGTACAAAGGAAGACAGTTGTGAATTTCTTAGGTTTTTTGGTTGATTCTGTGGGTTGTTTTGTTTTGTTTGGTTTGTTAGGGTTTTTTTGGTAGTGTTGTAGTTACGAATCCTTCCAGAGCATTAACTCTACCTGCTTTTCAATGTAAAAATGAAGATTCCTTTTTGTACCAATGAATGTCTACTATGTTCTTAGGGATAGACTTGTGCAAAAGCATAAGGAAAACATTTAATAGGGAAAACCTTTCAAACAGTGCTGTATATTTCACATTTCCATTGTATATGGAATCTGAGGCAAAACAGGTTTCTTTTTTCAGTCAATAACCTCTCAGCAGGATATCCAGACTCTGTGTGTTACCTAGATGTCAAAGTACCCACAGTCATGAAAGTACCCAACATCATACCTTCAAAAATAAATAGATGAAAACATGGGAAGAGTAGCATACATATTAATGAAATTTGAGTGACAATTTTTTATAAAAGTCCAAAGATGAAAAGTAATGATTCATTAGTAGAATACAATGAGATTTCCCCTCCTCAACCCCATCATAAAAGTCCTGAAATGGGATTCAATTACAGCAGAAACACTATCAAAGGGTCTCTCCTCTATGTCAGTCTCTTTTCTTTTACAGGTTACCTTTTCCATGCTGGTTTATGGATGAGAAAGTAATGCTTTGGTCATTTGTTTTCTTGATTTTTCAAATCACAGACTCTATACTATGTTACATGATTTTCTATTACTATTTTGCCTATGAAGTGCATCTTTGCACTCCATTTCTTTAAAAGTGTAGTTTTGTAACATATATATAACTAAAAAAAAGGAGCCAGTAATCATAGGTTTTCTTTTTCTTTTCCTGGTAGGAGTTCATTTCTATTAGTTTTTTTGTTTTTCAGTTTGCTTAGATTTCTCTCAAGTCCCTCTATCTAGCATATGTCTGCTCTCAGTTTCTAGTCAAGCTGTTATCCATTATTCATTGTCATCCATTGTGATTGATAATGACTGATGAGACTGAAATGTGCTTCTAAATTAGTCCAGAGGCCATATTATGAATATGGAATTTATGTGCATTTTTGGCAAATTCAAGTGAATGAATAAACATAGAAGTTCCTGCCATAAACTGGCATTAATTAATAGAGCATCAATAAGCATAATATTGTTTTTATGATTTAACCCATCTGAAGATCTGGGCAAGGGTTTTGCACACATTACCGGTATATTGAAGCACTTTGTTCAATTTGTTTGTTTTAGCACAGTTCCTTAAGACTGCAGTGATCACAAGGAATTGGAAATTTACTCAACTTCATCTGGAACTACAATTAGGAGGCATTCTTACATGCTAGTTATTCATAAAATCATAACTTCAAAGACATAATATTAACATGACAGTATAAATAAATATGCAATTTTGTTACCGCGGCACCTTGAAGCGCTTCTGTAAATCCAGAACTAAAGGTTTTGAAACTTACTCCATTTCTCACTTAAAAAGTAGATATTTCAAACACAGAAGATCTATAATTGAGGAAGATCTATACTCTTGTAGAATATTACATATTCTACCCTTTCTCTTATATTACTATATAATATTAACAGCCAATAGCAGCACAGATATTAACACACTCAAAACACACGCAAGGAGTATTATATCACCACCAAGGATGGAAGGAAAGAACTGAAGTGGAAATAAGAGCAATCATATATATGGTCAGTCATATCACTGGAACACATAAGATACTGGACTTGTGAAGATAGCAGACGAATGTGGAAGGCTAAAACATCTTTGCAGCTAAACTGAGGAAGTGTGGTCTGGATGATCGAGTAGTGAGGTAGACTGAACTAGTTGGATAGAAATCAGAGAGTTGTGTTCAATGGGGCTGAGTCTAGCTGAAGGCCTGCATCTAGTGGAGTCCCTCAAGGGTCAGTACTGGGACAGGTGCTGTTCAATGTATTCATTAATGACCTAGATGAGGGAACAGAATGCCCTGTCAGCAAGTCTACTGACAATTCAAAGCTGGGAAGAGTGTCTGACACCAGAAGGCTGTGCTGCCATTCAGCAAGATCTCAACAGGCTGGAGAGCTGAGGGGGGAGAAATTTAATGAAGTTCAACAAGGGCAAGTGTAGAGTCTTGCATCTGAGAAAGAACAACCCCAGGTACCAGTATAGGTTGGGGACTGGTCTGTTGGAGAGCAGTGGAGGGGAGCAGGACCTGGGGGGGACCTGGTGGACAGCAGAACGACCATGAGTCAGCAATGTGCCCTTGTGGTCAAAAAGGCCAATGGCATCCTGGGTGTATTAGAAGGGGTGTGGTTAGTGGTCAAGAGAGGTTCTTTTTACTCTGCCCTGGTGAGACCACACCTGGAATATTGTGTCCAGTTTTGGGCCCCTCGGTTCAAGAAAGGCAGAACTGCTTGAAAAAGCCCAGTGCAGAGCCATAAAGATGGTTAAGGGAGTGGAACATCTCTTAAGGGGAAAGGCTGAGGGAGCTGAGTCTCTAGCTTCAAGAAGGCTGATGGGTGACCTTGTTAATGTTTATAAATATGTAAAGGGTGAGTGTCAGGAGGACAGAGTCAGGCTCTTCTCAGTGATGCCCAATGATAGGACAAGGGGCAATGAGTGCAAACTGGAGAATATGAGGTTCCAGGTAAACATAAAGAACTTTCACAGTGAGGGTGACAGAGCACAGGGACAGGCTGCCCAGAAAGGTTGTGAAGACTCCTCCTCTGGAGACATTCAAGACATTCAAAATCTGTCTGGACACGTTCCTGTAACCTACCCTAGGTTCCTGCACTGGCAGGGGGGTTGGACTTGATCTTTTGAGGTTTCTTCCAACCCCTAACATTCTGTGATTCTATGACTTTCTACACTATCATTAAGCATAGCTTTGAGTACCATTTTGTCAACTTCTTTTAAAACATTTCCATGCTGATTCTGGTACATTGAATATTTGCTTTGATTTAGTCTACACTGTTGCAGTTTTCCCCTTTCTATTTCTAGTCATAGAAAACTAATAGTTACCATGACTAACAATAGCTATGCAGCCTAATCCACTGCAAACTGACGTCTGTTAAAGACTGACTAAAATGATATGGATAACAGCAGTATTGGTTTACAAAAAAAAATATTTGTGAAAGATTCAGAGACATCAGGCTGAACAGACAGCCCTATATAATTTGTTCAGTACATCCCATGATTTGTTATGGTTTCTATTCTGTTTTCAGTTATTTGCCAGCTTTTGAAGTGCCAAAATGAAGAAAGGTCACCATTTACTGGATTATATATATAAGGTTGTGTCCTTAAAAAGACTTCAGACTTGCACAGTTCAAAAGTCTGCATGACTTTGCATTAAGCTTTTAAATCAAATGTCATGTTTCATCTGTGATTTAAGTTATAAAAGTATAATTTCCACCAACTACACTTTATTAAATAGTTAGAAATTACACTTTATAAATATTCTATTAAGGGAAGAGTAGTATATACACAATATAAATTTGAAAGTTAGTCATACTACGACCAGTATCTTAGCCACCTCCAGAAGTGTACCTTCTCTTA
Source organism: Baryphthengus martii (assembly GCA_013396935.1). Lineage (NCBI taxonomy): Eukaryota > Metazoa > Chordata > Aves > Coraciiformes > Momotidae > Baryphthengus > Baryphthengus martii. The sequence continues at coordinate 34,310 of VWZK01007639.1, read as the reverse complement.
ACCATCCCATGGAAATTCTTACTTTTGTCTTCTGACTCTAGAACACATCTGTCTAATTTGTATGCCTCAGACAGATGCTTAATATCAAATGTTAACAGGGAAATTAATAGAGGAGCAACAAAAACACTATTAACACAAGCAAAGAAATTGTGCTATATTGAGTTGAATGTCAAATACATTCCTTAAGAAACAGGCCAATGATGAAGGTATGCAATATACTGTAACAGGCAACTGCAATGTGCTTATGGTAAAGAAATAATTAAAAGCAACAAATGTAACACTAATAAAGATGTGATCATTTTTAATTCAATAATTCAAGAAAATAATAATCCAAGAGGCAATGCCTAGAAAATGACTGCAGAATAAATATGTACTAATTTCTAAAGTGTGTCTAAAATCGGGTAGAAGGGTTTTCATGGAGGTTTTTAATCCACTTCTTTCTATGATGACTCCTGTGCATTCACTGAATGTTCATTTGCTTATATCAAGAAAAAGCAATAGAGGCTGGTTAAGTAGCAATGAAACATTAGCAATACTAAATACAAACATGAAAAGAGGAAAAGAATAGAAAAGCAATTTTGAGAGTACTTCTTACAGGAGTTCAAGGGACTATCTCTTCAGTCTCTTACTTCTGAGGACAAGAATGAAGAAAGTGCATCCACTGATTCTTTGAGTGAAGGAAAACCTGTCACCATAAGAGATGCTATAGATTGTTTACTGTTTCCAAGTGCCTATTTCAATAAAAAGAAATTTTTAAATTATCAGGCACACTGCCTGAATCAGACATCCTTGGCATAGTAATGAACACTCTTCTCAAACACTGATCAACTTTTTCCTTCTTGATGCGTTCTTAGATCCTGCTCATGAAGAGAGTTTGTGAGCCTTCATTTTTCAGGGCTTATTACAAAAGCTACTTGAACCCTTTGAGTTGAAGGATTCTCTTTCTTGATTCCTTGCCTAGGAAAAGTCTTTGACTAGTTTTGACCACCAGAAACACTTGCTCGGTGAAGAAGCTATCAGAGCTGTATACACTAACAGCTTGTACTAGCCTGTGTCTCATGTTTAGATTGACTCCTTGCTGCCTTCAAATAGGACATTGTTAAAAATTGAACAATCAAGAATTTTCTATGCCTAGAGAAGCTTCCCAGAACCCAGGGAATAAAGATGCAGGGGAAAGAATAAGAAATCAACAAAATAATTGCGTAGACCCAAGATGTGGGTTTAGATTTTTTTTTTGCCAGTGTATTCAGCAGCAGGGAACAATGTCCCCAGTTTTCTAAGTGTCCTTTTTTTTATGGTCTAAGTATTGCAGACTCCAATGTGCATGTTAGTACCTACCATGGAGATGATCATGTCTGTGTTTTTCCTCTGAGAAGGAAGATAGTCATCTATAAAGGTACCACCACTTAGGTATATATAAAAAAATACCATACAAAACTCTTTGCAGTAATATTCTGTTGGTTTTCAGATTTCAAGTCAGTCCCAATTGTAAACAACTTGTTCCTAAACTTCAGCTGAGAATAAAATGAGATGTTACCTCAAGTACCTCCAGCTCTTCAGTGCATTCCATTATTCTTTTCTCCCCAATTAATTGAAAAGCCTATGTATGATTTAATAGCTGTATTGGGTTTGGCTGAAATAGAGTTAATGTTCCCCATAGCACCTCTTATGCTGCTGTGCTTTGTATTGGGAGGTAGAAGGCTGTTGGTAAGACACCTGTGTTGTGGCTGCTGCTGAGCAGTGCTCACATAGCACCGAGGTTGTCTTTCCAACATCTTGCCCTCCCAGTGAGATGAGGTGGGCAAGATCTTGGGAGGGAACACAGTCAAGACAGCTGACCCAAATTGACCAAAGAGGTATTCCACACCATGTGACATCAGCTCAAGTATAAGAGGGAGAGAAAAGGAGGAGGGGAGAGCATCTGCTGGAGAAGACACTTGTCCTCCAAGCAAGTGTTACACATACTGGAGCCCTGCTTCCCAGGAAAGGCCAGACATCACCTGCTAATGGGAACTAGCAAATAAATCTCTGGTTTGCTTTGCTTGCACAGCCTTACTTTTTGCCTTTTTTCCCCCCCCGCCCTGATTCTGCATTAAACTGCCTTTATCATACCCCACCAGCTCGTTTCATCTCATTCTCTCCCCTCTTGTCTTGCTGAGGGAAGTAGAGGGGTGTGACAGAGTGACTTAGTGGGTACCTGGTGCTCAGCCAAGGTCAAATCACATTAAAAGCTTTTGTAGCTGGTCCATACAACAGGCTGCAAATTATGAAGCTTCAGACTGCTGAGTCTAGCCAGTGAAGCTTGGCAATGTCTTGCTAACCTCATTCTGATGTAATCAGACAGAAAGAGAAATTTTTAATTATTTTTAAGCAAAAAAATTCTTATCTAACCCAAAACACACTGATCTAGCTACCTATGTCTGACCTATATGTATTTAGTTATTCTGCTGCAGACATCAGGTATTCCAAACCGCATAACTTATGACTTAACAAATTAGCAAGCATTGTAAAGCAGACCTTCACCACTTCATATGGAAAGAACTCTCTTTTTATAACTGCTCTTTTTAAACACAGAACACCGAGTCCGCTATTAATCTGCAGAAGATACAAAAGCCTGTCAACTTGGGAAGGCCTAGGGGAAAAAAAAAAGAAAAAAGAAGGTGCCTCACTGCAAATCCTTTTGAAACTCCCAAGGCTTAGTCTCCAGACAGGCTGTACTGTGAATACTGTTCAGTTATCAGTGCTGATGAATCAGAGTATGAATGTGTGATACAAGATACACTGATCACAGAAATTGATTTGCTGTAAATATCTTAGCTTGCTTTTTTTCTGCCTCAATTATGAACTCAAATTATTCATTGTTGTTTCATCATCAATAGATATCTAAGAGAAAGAAGACAGATCAACAGACTCTAAGAGCAGAGTTCGACAGATCTCTGCGGCCAAACTGCTGAGATATCAGGTAGAGATCTAGAGGAGATAAACACCATGTGGAAACAAAACAGTGACTTTGGGTGATTGAAATTCTTTGAATAAGAGTCAAAGCAGCTCCTGTGTCAAGTTGGAAAGCATAAGACTTCCAAAGATTTTTTGAAAAAAAAAGTAAAATTTTCATGCAATTGCAATGTAGATCGTAAATATAGTTTAGACACATCATTAGAAGGTCCCTGGTTATAGGAGAGAGATGGCTGGTATACTGAATCAGTCTATATGGAAAAATAAACCTGAGGTCATTACAGTAGGATCTGAGCTAAACACTATGCAACACATTAATTATTCCAGAGTTATTCATTTATGTAAGATTAATATAATGACTCTACATGCTTTGTGTGTCTCAAACTCAGAGGGAGGGGAGGGAAAATACCCACGGTAAAACAGATCCAGTGGTCCTACCTAGAAACAAAACGGAAAAATACTAAAAGATTTATACATGAAGGTAAGAATTGAAAGCCCAAGCATGTCTCACTTACCTATCGTGATTTACTTTTTTCTCAGACTTTTCAGAAGTGACTATTGTGTGTTGCACACAGGAAGGTTTGTTTATAACTCTGGGAATTGTGGTATGTAAGTATTCATCTCTTGTTTAGAATACCTGTTCTGCTCCAACACTGGCACCTCCATGGTATTTATGGAAATAAACACAAGAGAATGCATCTTCCCTTCGTCTCACACAGGAGGGGTAGGTAAAGCAGAAAAAAAAATGTGGAACATTATTTAGATACAGTGAGGATGATGTGAGTTTTCCAAACTACCTTAGTGTACTGAAATACTAAAGTGAATAGTTAGATTCTCTTATTGGGATTCTTCTCTTTCTACAAGCAACAGAGGGAGTGGAAAAAAACAAACCAACCAACCCTCAAAAAAATAGAAAGAGTGATAAATTAGTAGTTTCACCATCCGAGAAAAATAGTGTCATTCAGGAAAGAAAACTCCTCCTATCATGATAATAAAAAAAGCTGACAAGTCCATCCTGGTTTTGATTCCATTTTCAAATACTTTACTTCATTGCATATTTTTCTATGTAGGTGTTATGTAACATATGCAGACCTAATGTTTTTATTACCACTCAAAATACAGTGAGAAATTCAAAATTAAAATAATCCACTATACCACTTAAGTCAACAACAAAATAAGTAGACAAAACCACAAAGTCTACAATTTAGTTTAAGGAGCATACACCAGAAGGCTCTAGCAAAATTGGATTAGGTGTGAGTTTTAAGGATGCTCACATATCCTTTTAGTATTCTCACATGTCCTCTTAGTATCCACTGAGTATCTTGAAGAGGTGCAAATTAGAAAAAAAATTCAGATTGTGGATGAGATACTGACCAGCAAATATCAAGATACAGCTCATGACTTTGTTTAGTGTCCCACAACTGAAAGCTTATAGCTTTGCTTTAAAATACAATTATAGCTTTGGGAAGCATTTCCATTTTCTAGTAGACTTGTTTATTAAGAAGATGATAAATAAAAACAAGTATCTTCTTTATCTGGTGGTCTTAGCTAATATTTGACAAAATAATCACTATGACTACAGACACACATGATAGCAGTGACCAATAGGATTATGATTTTGAGTAGGATTTGCCATATATTTTGTTATGGTAGGGAAAAACAGAAGTGAAAAATGACTGAAAACTCATTAAAGCCTAATAAATATAGACAGATAGAAAGGCAGCTTCAAATACTTTGATTCTAGACAGAGTTACTTCATGTTTTGAATGAAAGGTAAAACGTGGCTTTTACATTGTAACTAAACAGTATCTCCCAGAACAATTCAATTCGACATATTCTTAATTTGCTGTATCACCGGGTGTATCAACTACCTCCTACTGAACCTGGCAGCATTCTTGGAAAAAGTGATATAGGTCAGAGAAATGGGAGAATATAATGCTGTTACATTTCTGTCATTCAATTCTACAATAAGCCTCAAGAGACTGTACTTCTGACAGCGAATCCTGTCAAAATAAGACTCCTGAGTAAATAACATGGAAGTCCCTTCTGTGACATCTTGCCTAGGAGGAAATAACATTTCCTATAAATTTAATTTACCCTTTGACTGTCATATACAGTCATGTCCAGATGACCATGCAGGTGGTCACTGCATTGTCAAAAGTTAAAAAGAATACTTGTAAAACAATCTCAAAACTCTCTCATAAATAAAATTGTAGACAATTGGATAAGGTCATTAGCCTGTTAAATAAATCAGAAAAAAAATATTCTCTCAGGTCAAGCGATTAATGGTTGGCAGTAAAAAATGCACTGTTTCAAAACTATTTCCCCTCTAGTTAACTTATTTTAGTAATGATGAATGTAGCAAGACAAGCAGACCTGTTCAGATTTCGTGTTTATACCTCTTACCATTTAATAGCTGTCTCATGACTCACCCACAGAACCACAAAACTCTCAGAACTTCAGGAATTAGGCTCATATGCATCACACTTGCATAAATTGTGAATTTCAGAGTCCTCGTGATAGTTAAGGTTCAAAACCACCACTGGATGCTGCACCTTGAACCACATGGGGAACAGGGATGTTCCACCCAGTCAGTCACCCAGAGCCAGAATCAAAGCAATCAAACCTCAACTCTGCCAGACAAATGTTTGTCTAAGTTATATTTGAAGTCTGTTATTCTGCCTCGCTTCAGTCTTGTTCTCTTTAAACTGCTCTGAATTTTATATTCTTTCGCAGGATTTAAGTGCCTTCTTGCCAAGTTGTTGGCAGCAGGGGGTTGCAGGCACAGCCTTTATGAGGAGAGACCACAGCTGCCTCATGCTGGACATAGCCATTTCCAGCAGGTTTCAGCCAGCTCCTACAGACCCACCACAGGACGCAGCTGAGCCTATCAGCCAAGACAGGGGTGCCTCTGGGAAAATACAATTGAAAAAGGGCAAAACCACCACATAACAGTGTGAGGAAGAAATAAAAATAAAATAAGGTGGCATGAGAAACAATCCTGCAGGCACCAGCATCAGTTAAGATGGAGGGGAGGAGGTGCTCCAGGCACCAGAACAGAGATTCTCCTGCAGCCCATGGAGAGGAAGGCAGTGGAGCAGATACCGTCACTGCAGCCAGTGAAAATCCCTGCAACTGAGCAGGTGGTTATTCACTCAAGGAACTGCAGCCCATGGAGAAGTAGCAGGAAAGCATGAGAAGAAACTGTTATGGTCTGACTGCAACCCCCATTCCCTATTGCCTTGCTCGGGGCAGGGCAGTGACTTTGAGCCTAGGAACGCAGGGTGAGAATGAGGGGAAGGCATTCTATTAGTTCGTCTTTGATTCTTGCAAAACAAATCTCTTTTAATTGACAATAAATGATACTTTCTTCAAGTCTAGACTAGTTTTTCCATGATGGTAACTGATAAAGAGTTTCTCTGCCTATCTCTTTATTAAAGGTTAGATCAGATGATCCTTGAGGTCCTTTCCAACCTGGCATTCTGTGATCTCAGTTGTCAAGTTTTTCCATCTTATTTCCTCCCTCCTGTGCTGTTGAGGAGGCAGGAGGGAGAGGGTGGCCAGGTGGGCGTCTACCAGCTTTGCAAGGGCCACGGCCCACAATATAAATGGTCAGAAAAGCGCCATTTGCCGATCCTTTTTGTTACAATTCCCCCTCCCCCCACCCCAGCGCATACTCACCACCGTGGAGCTGGTCCCTCGGGGAGTGAGCGCCCTCGGGTGCAAACTGCTGTGCCCTCTTTGCCCGCCCTGTTCGCCCAAGTGACGCCGTTTGTTTGCTCAGCGGGAGGAGCCCCAAGGGCTTCTTTTATGAGGGGCTGGGGGGCACGGTCACGCCTCGTTCAAATTTGCCACCGGTGGCGCCGGCCCCGCCCGCGTCGCCTCAGCAGCCGCCCACCTGCTGCCCGCCGTCGGCACAGCTGAGCCGTTTTCCCAGCTTCGAAAAGCCGCCAAAAAGAGCGCCCTGACGTACTTTTTCCCCGCGATTCCCTTCCCCAGCACCGACTCGCCTGCACTGGAGCTGGTCTGCTCGGAAAGTTTTATAGGAAAATCAATGATTTGAGCGACTACATAACTGTCCCATACCTTCCTTACACAAAATCAACTTTTACAGGAGAACAGGACTTTGAATGGCAAAAGCGTCATTCAAATCAAATATAGGTATTAGGTGTTGAAAGGAAAAAAAAAAAAAAGTTACTGATTGTGGTTTTGTTTTCCTAAAATAAAGGCTTTGGCTTGAAGGGTTTTCCTAACACATATCTACAGAATCTATGATTTTTAACAACAAACGTAATCCAGGAGCCAAACTTTTCTTTCAGATTTTCACAAGAGAGTGCATTTGCACAATTTCAAGAAGAATGTTGTAATACATCAAAACCTATGTAAGAAGAAAATAAATTACTCTTGTGAGAAATTCCAGATGCACAGGTCGATTTTGCCCTACACTTTGAGCCAGTGTAGGATTCAAGGTTCTATTGGTCTTAATGGTTTCTATAGGAAATGTCGTTATGTTACCAAAAAAAAGCTATTAATATTTTCTTTTTTTTTGGAGGTTTATACTTCTTACCATAAACTATGTATTTCATGACTCACCTGAGATTTTTATTTTATTCTATTTTTCAGATCAGTATTTTATTCTAGTCTATTTAGGATTTCAAACTGTACATCACTGTAATCGTCTGAACCTGGTCCCCAAGGCCAAAAGTGCTTGCAGTCTCCTCGACCATTTTCATTAAGGCATAGGTGTGAAACTACCAGAGTTTTGTTTAATGAACTACATTTTTTGTTCTAAACAAAGCTCGGTGACAATTCTTATCTCAGTCAGTAAGTAGAAGAAACACAGTGCTGGTGAAGGTTTTTTATTTTCTCTTTTACTGTCTACTCTCCTCTTTATTAAAAGTTTGTAAGGGCAAAATGTTCGTGGTTTGTTTTGTTTTTAATTTTACTGCATTGCAACGTAAGGCTCAATGACGCTTTGCAATCAGAAACCAGGGCTGTATGCTCAGTTGAAATGAGCTTGAGTAATTCTAATTGCTTCACTGGACTGACATAATTTCATAACAGATACAAAACCTCAGTGATAGCCACTAAATTAGAAAACAGAGTCCAGCCAAAGCATCACTGACCTGCTTGTCCTTAAAAAAAAAAAATACATACAGAAAACAAGTATTTTAGCTTAAAAGACATTATTTTAATATAGGAATTTCCCTGAATGCTACTCGTTAGTCACACACAATTTATAATGACATTATCAAAACATCTTCAATAAAATAATATAGACCACCACAGTGAATTGACACACATGAATAAGAAATGTGCTGCTGCCTGCTGCACACACCAACAGTTAGATTTGTCTGTATGTGTCAGATCAAATCATAGTTACTGAAAGGATTCACTTTTGTGACATGAACAGAGCAGACAAAGAAATCTTCATCGAGAAGATGTTTACCCCAAGGATAAATGGAGCTAGAGATTAAGACTTTGAGGAGCAGGATACCACTGAGCAGATGCTAGGTGAAGGACGCTTATGGTAGAAATGCTACTGCCAGCACAACCACCCTAATCACTATGAGACGGAGTGCCAGAACCATGGGAAAATGAAAACAGGGGTAATCAGGAGTGAGAAAGAAAAAGATTGAAATGGGTGTTTAGGAATGACAGATTTAAACAACAAGAAATGGCTGAAAGTCACCAAGACTTTTCAAAAATATTCTAGTCTGAAAGGACAAAGGTCTGGCTTCTTGGAACCACTATGGCAGAAGGATTTAGAAAATGATGTTTCGCTGAGTTATAAAGGTCCATAGTAGGATATACCACCAGTGAGTATACAATTTCTCAGGCAATACCTTCCAAATCTTGTCTCTAATATATAGACAAGTCTGCTTTTACTGGAATTTGTTTGACAGTTCAACTATTCCTGCTTCAATTTATACTTCAATTGAAGCTCAAAATCCCATTTGATTTATCTGTTATAAATAACCACACATAAATCACTGAAGATGCACCTGTGGAACAAAGTTTTTATCACTGAATTTTGCTAAGGAATTTGAGACCAGAATTGGACCATGAGGTCCAATTGTGGGAATGAAGACACACCCACCAGGAGACTCCCTCGGTTGAATTCCTGCTACACTATTTCATGAAGATACAGGGGTTTTTTTCCAATTCATTTACAGTGTACCATTGAGCTGATTTGTGGATTTGCAAAGAGGGATGCTGTTGCACTATGCTGACACTAGTTAGGTGAAACCCACTGTGAGAGAGTACCTAATGCGATGTTTCTGCCCTAGACCTTTCCCGCTTCAGTTCAGTAACCATAAACATCTACAACTATTTGACATTTCCTACAGTGCATCTCCACTGTACTGATGCATGTTCCTTCCTACATCCCAGATGGTGGAATTCAGGTCTAGCTTTAGATGTTTGTATGTATGTATTGGCACGTACAGTAGATGCCTGGTCTGCGAGCCAGCATAACTTTGAGACTGATTTAGCTCCTCTGCAAACAGGTGCCAGGATTGTTCAGCCAAATGCTTAAGCATCATCTAAGCACTGACTTTGTTGCCTTGGGAATGTTTCTGGTGCTTACCCTTTGAGCACCTGATTTTGTCTGAGACTCTCTAATGAATCCCACTCAGACTTCATACAGTTCTCCCAGCTGACACTTGAGTGCTGCTCACTGCACCAGATCTGCCAGCCCCAGAGCTGTCTGCAGTGGATATCTGGGTGATCTGAGTGACAGTAGACACATCTGCATGGGCAATCATGCTCTAGATTTGCATTATTTATTACGCAGGGTAAACACAAAATGTGCAATTGGACATCACGGTTTAAGTATCTTGATCATTAACCAAATTCCAGTCCTGGATCTAGACATATCAGAAGGCAAGTAACCCTGAAACCTGAATTAATGTCAACAGGAAAAGGAAATAAAGAATGAAGATCATGGATAAATTAAATCTTCAACTAGTTCTTCCTTTGAGGAAGGTGTCTATAATCAGAAGCATGCTATATAGCCCAAACTGAGTAGATAGAGCATGTTCAGATATTTTTTCAGGAGGTGTCAGGAGGTCTAATTTTAAAAGGGCAGGTCAGACTATAATGGTACAGCTAAGCTTTTATTTCCTCCATAAGAAGGTTAATACAGTTTTAAAAGGTAAGAAAAGAAAGAACATGATGTAACCTTTTATCCTTGTCTTTAATTTGACACTAACAAAACCCGAGGAAATGCAGCCTGCCACCTCCTCTCACATCAGCACACACTGCTGTGTTCCTAGAGTTCCCAGAAAGTATTATCAGTCACAGACACATGCCGACGGGTGGACAGATGCTCCTAAGAGACAGACATATAAACCAGTCCCCTCACACTGCACGGGAAATAAGAAATTAACACTCAGGAAAGCATGGAAACAGTGACACGGAAAGAAAGAAGAAGATTGCTCTCCTATGATTTAAATACCCAATGATAATGTAGGTGTTTTTAATGGTCCAATGAGCTCTTCACTATGCCCAAAAAATCCTACTTATGGTAACTGCAGGGTTCTGAAATTCCAGTGGTAATGTTGTCATTATGATCCCACCTGTATCTTCTCAAGAAAATAATCCCATCTGCATGGTGATACAGGAGATAAGCACGTTTCTCCTGTGGAGATGTCCCTACTGGTCTGGAGGTGGGGAAAGAAGGCCTGGTGTGGAGGACATACATAGAAGCTACTTTTCATTGGCAAAACGATTCTTTCTGTAGGCCATTTGGTATATATCGGGAATAGAAGTTCTAGCAGAATGAAGCTATCAGATATTAAAGAGAAAAAAATGTCTGGCTGTTCAAATTGTTAAAGGCTGGGAAAGATTTGCTATGTTTGAAGGAGCATCCTTGGAAGCCAAGCCATACTACTGATTACAGCAAAAGTCCTGGGATGGAGTACAATGGTTTCTTGGGGTTTGAAGGCAGGCATGATTTGCAAGCAAAGTAGCAAGGGGAGATCTAACTCACAAATAATTGCTGCTTTTCATATTTTTTTTCCCCTGCTGAGTGCTTTAAAAACAATATAGTGCGAAAAATTTCAATGAGTATTTTAAACAAATTCTAGTCTTATAAAACTCTTAGTTAAATGGCAATTGTAAGACTACATGTAGTAATGCAACATGCTGTCTGGACTCCTGCCCTGACAACCCACATCTGGAAGGAAAAAAGCAGACAGAGATACTGCTAGGCACGTGGGGACGTATTAGCAGATACATTTGTAGGGAAAAATCATGAAGCTGTCTTCCATCATGCCTATTAGTGTGTTCTCTACTTCTTACCTATCAAAGAACAGTAGCTTTTTATTGCTCTCTACTGGACCTGAGTATATCTGCATTTAAAAAAAAAAATAGATAATTGCAGGCTGTTTGTTAATACTGATAGAAATAAAAACAAAGGAAAGATTCAACTAGAAGACTTCAGGAGTGTTTAGGAAACCTTACTATGTAGTATTTATTTGGCCTGTTTGACTTTCTTTTACATAAATGTTAAAATACAGGAGCGATTCATAAAATTATTCGAAGAAAGACTAGTTTCACGCAAATAACTTCTTGTGACTTGTCTGTGCTTACCCAGTAAGACAATGGAAACCAAAAGTCTATCTTACCAAAGCTTATGATCATCTCTTGTGCTGAGAAAGATCCTAGTTGACTGACTACAATACAGGATTTGTGGAATATTTGAAATGCTGTAGTTCTTACCAACACAGGGACTAAAAAGAAGAACTTTTACAGCATGAAAAAAAATTAGAGCTAAGAAATTTTATGTTTAATTTCTCTAATCATCTTGAGTATACTGAAAATCAGAAAGAGAAAATAAAATCATCACACTTGAGCTTTCATTTTTCTGGAATTCAAAATGGGGATATGAGGTCAATGCCAATCAGTCAAACAGGATGAGGTAACTACTAAGAGCAAATAATTTACTGTATTTTACAACACAATAGCATTAACATTGAAAAATGAAGCTGATCCCTTTTATCAAAGCATAATGCTTATTTTATATCCGTGCCAACTGTAACTAGATCATACACAGTAAATTTAAAATACAAGCCTATGCTTTCTGCCATAGCTTGCAGCATTATTTTACAAAAACTATAATTATGCTATTATGTACTAACAATCACATAGTTAACTATAAATAAGATTAGCCGCTTCAGTTGCTTCTCAGCATCCTAAGATAATATGAAATGAAATAAAAAATAAAATAAAATAAATAAAATAGTATCAAGAGTGTCAGTAAGATTGCCAATGTGATACTCATGTCTAGAAATTTCATTGCACACAGCTAAGGCCATCCCCAGTTACTTTCTTGTGATTGCACATATCTGTGCAACATAGACTAAATGTAGACATGAGCAAGCAATGCCATGAAAAGAGAAATGTTCAGTTCCTTTTTTTTTTTCTGTAACAGAATCCACATGAAAAAAACACATTTGTCCAACAGTTCCTAATACACTGACTACAGGGTATTTCAGTAGGTGAAAAAATATATCACAAGGTCTCAACTACAAGAAAGAATTTATTGAAATCACAGATATAGTAAATACTTTTTATTTCCTATTATGATATTTTCTCATTACACTAACTGCATGTAATAGTTTAAAAAATTAACTTCATTACAGATAGACATAGAAGCAAATGAAAGTTTATATAATTGATAGCAAAAAGAGAACTCCAGTCTGGCAGAGTTTCTAATCCCAGGTATGAAGCTTCTGCCAACAAGGCTTAAACTTTACAGAGCTTCAGGTAGCCTTTGTCTCAGATTTCTTTATAATTCCTTCTATTTGTTTCCATATCCAGAAGCAGTCAGTGCCAGGACTAGATGTACTTCAGTGGCATCCCTCTCTCTGTGCCTCTACCTCGAAAACCTTGAAAGGTTTTTGCAAGTACGTGCATATTTTATAAAATAACAGGTGTTATTTATATGTCTGTATTGGTTTTCGATGGCATTGGTTTGGTAGTGGGGGGGTTGCAGGGGTGGCCTTTGTGAGAAGACACCAGGAGCTGCCCACATCTCAGATGCAACTGGTTCCAGCTGGCTCCAATGGGCCCATCTCTGGCCAAAGCTGAGACCATCAGCAATGCTGGTGATGCCTCTATGATAACATATTTATTAAATGGTAAAAAAATGCCATGTAACAGCTGTGAGAGAGAAGAGTGAGAAAATGCGAGAGGAATAGCCCTGAAGATACCAAGATTGGTGAAGAAGGATGCGGGGGAGGTGCTCCAGGCAATGGAGCAGACACTCCCCTGCAGTCTGTGATGAAGACCATGGGGGAGCAGTTTGTGCCCCTGCAGCCCATGGAGGACCACTTCAGATATCACTAAGAAAATATCACAGTGGAAAGGATCACTCTACATGTGCTGTTTCTTACATTGCACTTCTGGACATACATTGGTTGCTGTTGGAGACAGCATACAGACTTACATGGACCTTACGTGTAACACTGTGTTTAGTTTTGGTCTTATTGTGCTAGGAAAACTGAGTTCTCAGGAATCTGAAAAGTCTTTGTGTTTTCAGAAGTCTTAGAAAGACATACTAGACCTCAAACAGAAATACTAAGTTTAAGATAGAAATTTCCATGCAAGTTTCTTTTGGATGCACTGTGTGGAAGGTTTGGGAAAATATTTTTTTGCCTTAAGAACTGCTAAAACTCTTATCTCCAAGTAAATCAGATCAGATTTCTGAAATAAGGCATTTAAATAATTTTTAAACTGCTTAAGTAAGCAGTTTAAAAAACTGAAGGGCTCAACACCATTAACTTTGATATCCGCTATGAGAACTAAAAACACTCAGCACAGGCTCACATTTAGGAATAAACCCGCTTATTTGAAACAGTCTTTAAACCAGAATATAGTAAGGACTCTATGTTTTAATAGATGGACATTAGAGACTTTAACGTAGTAGAATATTATCATAAAACACAATGGGCACTAATACAAATGAACATTTACTCATTTCCTAATGATCAACGTCAGCCATAGGGACACCTGCCAGGGGTTTCCTGTCTTTTCATCTAAGGGGAAACAGAGCCTTTTAAAATGTTTTAATTGTTGGGAAAGAAATGGATTTGCTCTTATCCAATCAATATTTCTTTGACCAAGAATCAATTAAACTGACAAGATTTCTCTTATTGAAGTAAGTAGGGGCTTTAATTAAATTTCGTTTTATAGTTTAAACAAAGCATAGGAAAAGAAGGAGTATGTAAAGACTACTTTGTATTTGATGTGTGTGTATTGGTAGTATGGTTTTAGCAGCAAATAATAAATTAGACTGCATATATATTAACATTTTACTTTATATCATACTACTCATCAAAATAAAACCGCAGATATATCCTGATCCCATCTATTAAAACATGTATTTCCATTTGAATTAGCACAAAATGAAATGCTCTGCATGATATTTTATATTACAGTGACACAGTATGTAAAAGGGCATCCTTATATTTCCTCAGAAACCATCACCAGTACTAAACACTCTCTTTGCCTATTTCTTTAGAAGATCACTGCACAATAATGAGACACTGCAGAATAACAATGGGTTCCATTTGATTTGTGTAACCCTTCCCCCTGTCTCTCAGCAGCGCAACTCAACACTCACTCAGAGGCATAGGAGTTATTAAAGCATTTCAAGTGATATTTTCAAAGGGAATTTTCCTTTTTTCTTATTACCTCTTCAAGTCTGAATCACTGGGTAAGAAGGGAGGCCAAAGGGATAAAAAAAAAAGAAAAAGCTTAATTCCTAGGAAATTATTGAAAATTATGTTGAGAAATCAAACAGTGCTTTGGTATAAAAAATCTTCAGAAGAGAAAATACACTTTAAGCAAAAGACCTAGAATAAAAAGTCTTTCTGCAAGTGGCAACACCTCAGATCACTTAGCCTGGAGCTTCTATCATTTCAATCTCCTGATGTGGTGCTATTCCGTTTTATTTTCCTCAGGCTGCTTTGCTCACTAAGGAAAGTAATTAGAGTAGCAAATAATAGAGCCAGAGTCCCAAATTAAATTTCAATATTATCATCTTGTTGCTAGTGGCTAAAATAATGCTAACGCTAGTAAATCTATATAACTTCCTGCTAAACAGCTATTAAAAGAAATGATTTAGTAAAAATCATCTTCATCATTGCTGTTCTAAGATTTGCCCTTTTTGTGCAAATTAAATAACATGCTAAGTGATTAGCAGGTTCCTCTGGTTAAATATTCCTCTCAATTGCTCAGCTGTTCAGTCCATATGTGTTTCACTTACAGCATCTATCATGTCATTAAGCATCTCCAACTCGTGACATGGTGGCAAGTTTTCTTTTGACATTGTTTTCAAAGATTAGCTGGTTATTCTTAATGTGCTGGGCACATTAGTGAAAAATAAGAGCTATTTTGACTTCAAGCATATTTTCCTTTTTCCTCAAAGTATGATGGAAATTA
Organism: Baryphthengus martii; assembly: GCA_013396935.1. NCBI lineage: Eukaryota > Metazoa > Chordata > Aves > Coraciiformes > Momotidae > Baryphthengus > Baryphthengus martii. Next base: position 18,905 of record VWZK01007639.1, on the reverse strand, counting down.
CAGTCCTCAAGAACTGGTTCAATGTTTTCCAGTGTAAGAGGTTTTTTTCTGCTTCTAAAGAGATTTTTTCAAAATCAAGAGGTTAATTCATTGGTTGTATTTAAAAAAATAAATAAATATGTAATCTTTTGTATGATATCACTATATGCAATATACTATTTCATATATGCAAATTATTTAAACTGAACTAAAATGTTTTGAACATAATCTTTAACTTCTTTTTCACAGTTGATTTGAAACTTTTACTTTTTGTTCTGCTTTACAGAATCTACACATTGTGAAATGTTTAAATTTCCCACAGAGAAATGGCATTTACGGAACATCTTAAGTGATTGCCATGTCTGTGGTTAATTGTTTAAATTATGCTGGTATTTATGGACAAGGTATAAACTTTCTATAATTTCAAAACAATAAATGATCTTCTGGAACAATGTAAAGACACACACAAAAATGTCTGCAAAAACAGGCTTCATGCTTACCTCAGCTCTATTCGTAAAGCTATACCAATGTAACACAGATGGAACTGGATACAGTATTTATCCTGTATGGTAGTGCTAAACTTTAAAAAGTTGTCTTTTAAAACTACTTTTAAGTTTGGATATATTCCTAATTTTTGTGCCTCAGCAGTTCCGATACAGGTTTTCATGAGATTTACAAAAGCTAGGCATCTCAATGTCTTTTGATAACTTTCTACATGAGATGTAAAAGTAAAGTTCGTATTACCTATTTCTTCTTATCGGTGGAGAAGTCCAAGTTGCTACTAAATCGTATAAGGGGCCATACTCTACAAAATGTTCATGAAGTTCTACATAGACCCCACCGAAATACTGACTTTCTTATGAAGAGTTACTTAGTCACTAATCATAATGGTGTTGGCGTGGGGTTTAAAGCCAGAAGTTGTAGTTACATAAAGCAATCTGTAACATATTTTCAGAAGGAATGATCTGACATGACCTAAGGAGAACTAGTTAAATTCTGGTCAAACTGAATATCTAGTTTTGAATGGGTAACTTGCCAGTTACTTCTCCAAGTAGTGGGTAATAGCCACGATGAAGCACTTCTTTCTGTCTACAACACCTCTGTGCTGACAGCAAGACAGCAGCTTTTATTTGCACCTTTTGTAAGATTTTCTGGGTTTATGAATGATTTATTGGACACGCATCATAAACTGTTAGGGAAACTGTGGCTTTTTATGCAGAACTGAACTGTTTTTTAGTACTTTTATTAATTTTCCCAGGAGTGCTCAAAGACAACAGAATGTCAGTCTTAATAGCAGCCTATGAGATCTCCTGTGTCTATCCATTTTATAGATAATAGACCAAAAGGAAGCACTGATATATGTAGCATATAGAACATGCTAGAGAAGATCTTTTTTTTTAACTGAAATGCTGAAATAGTTAATCTTAAATGTTGTGTAAAAGCAACTGTATTCCAACAAAACTGAAAAAAAAGTGCATAAATAACACTGAAGAAGCTGCTTTTCACATTTCTGGACATTTTTTTTCTCTTTGAAGGAATTATTTTTTAACATATATTTATCTCTGAAGAATTAAAAACTGAATAAAATAACTCTTTTAATTGCATTAAAAAACTCTCATTGTTTTCACCATCTTGTCCAACGTGCTTTTCATAATTTTGCTTTATAGAAAAAGTAAGAATTATATTTGAGTGTTATCTTGGAACTATAACATTTCAGAACTGTAGCTATTTTCACAGAATTAACAACCTATGGTCCAACACTTCTCTTTTCCTTCAACATTACAGAAAAATGCTGCCTGTAACAATTTGTACTTATGTTGAATAATAAAACATTTTTCATTTTCCCTCAGTGATGTCAGTAAGGTGACAGTATCATGTAAGAGGAAATTTCTTTGGTTTCCTGATATAGAAAATTTGTAAAAGAATCCTCATCTTTTGCTACCTCCTTCTCCAGCAACAACCTGTGATATCCAGTTTACAGATTTTGGGTTCAGGTGTTAAAGGACATTTTTTTCCTACCGCAGCCATAACACAGTTGTAGGCACAGTTCTGAGTTCTGTTTTTCAGAGTGGTCTTCCTTCCAGACTCTTCCTTTGAAAAGGAGGAAACAAGCAACCAACAAAGTCAGCTCCACCTATTGCAGCTATTTTTTAAAAGAGTCAGGGCTCTATCAGGACAGGATCAGTACAGGTGAGCACAGTAGCTTTTTTCCTTCTTGCATCGGTTTAATAACATAGTTCTACAAAGAGCTTTACAAAGAAAATGCCATGATTGGCTAGTAAATACTCTGTCACATTGCATTTAATTAGCATCATGTCACACTTATTCTGGAGCAGCCATAATGTATTTTAGTAATTAGAAGATTAAGACGTCATGGTTTTATTTAACTACTACTTCCATTTCAATAACTCACATTTAAATACATTGTCAGCCATATTAGGTAGAGCTAGCCAGGGAGATGGTAAACACACTGTCATACCATGGCATGGATGACATCACAACCTTTACAAGGGTTATGTAGGCCAAGGTACTGGTCTCATCATGCATGAGAGAGATATCAGAAAACTGTGGAATTGTGAAGGTTGGATTACGTGTCGTGCATCCTGAGACTATCAGGCAGTGACTCATGAGAATACGGTCCTTTGCAGAAATTACCTGCTGCATATGTGCTTTTCTGTCTAACTGAACCCACTAGGCATTGGTGCAGTCTTGCCACATGTAGACATTTTTCAAGTAGAGACCTAGCAGTGAAGAAGCATTCTTATTAAAAAAACCCTATTCCCACTTGATGGTGGCTATGTCTAGAACAGGTCACCTCTCATTCATATCTTCTGATTTCTGTTCCCCATTTTATCAACCATTTTGTCATGATGTAATGATTTGATAGACGTCTATCAAGCTTCTAGAACAATAAGCATATTTAACAGGGCTGAAGACAACCTCAGCTTTCTTTCTGAGAAGGGAGGAGTAGAATCAACTGAAGCACTTTCAGATTCAAGTTTAACACAGAGTGCTGCTTCAGTACAGCTGATGTTTTTAATCTTTTAGACATGGGGAAAAAAATCAGGAATTAAGTATCACATGAAATTTAGCTAGTGACCCGCTTACCCTTTTTAAAGGTATTTTCATAGGTTTTTGAAGACCCTGGTTTTTTGTCTTTCTGTATTAAACACTGTGTATATTTTTCAGCGTTTCCTGGTGAGCAGTAGGATTTTCTATCATAAGTAACTGATACCAGGAAAGAATCTGTATCTGTATTTTGGCAGATATAGCCTTTTAAAATCAGTTTATAGGGTAGGAAAACACTGTTGCAGCATACTATATTAAAATTAAAATAACAATCAAATTTAAACACAGAAAAAAAATCACCTCTATTTTTTTTCCCTCCATCATCAGCTAGAATATAATCTGCTCATCCTATTGCTCCCCATTCAAGCACTAATTTCACAAAGGTCAAATCTTGTTTCCCCTTTTTCTCAGATACCATATGACATGATTTTCCCCATCATTAGCACTGAGTTTGATAGCTTACTAGATTGCATCATGATGTTCTTTTAATTGGATGATTACGTATATGCCCCAGGCAAGTTACTGTGCTAACATCTGATGATTTAGCAAACTGATCTGATTTTATTTATTTATTTTACTTCTGGCTGAAACATTCTCTAGTCTCACTGTTCAAAGTGTAATGTCTTTATGAAAGTAGCCTAGATTCAGAAATTCTAGGTATTTGCATTGGTGGTAATGAGGAATGTCTTGAGCCACAGGAAAACAGTATGGGTTTTTTAATGTACATGCACACTCAACTGTTGTACTAGGCCCTTACCTTTGAAAAGCCCAGGTTAAATATTTATGAAATGCCATTGTTAATTTTGAATTGAGTAATGACTGATAATCTTTCATAGAGAAATCTGCAAGATCTGCAGTCAGGCTTCTATGCTGAATTGTGGGGTTGCAGATGTTGGTTTGACTCTCCCAGGCCAAAGGGTTAAAACTGCACTAAAGTTTTTTAAATGAAAATTTAATTGAAATTATAACCAAGCTCTGGAGTATAGTTCAAACTGGGTTAATGCCGTTAGAAAATAGTGATTTAGGATGATGGGTTCAGAGCTTTTAATAGGTAACAATTTTCTGGATGCATTTGGCATTTGCTTGTAAACTATACAGGTCTTCATATCCAAACTGTGCCTGTACAATTTGTATTCAATGTGTTTTTTTACTTTTCAACTCTCAGGACATAGGATGCTCCAAAACAAATCCATTGCCGTGGTTGGTGGTTTTTTGGTTTTTTTTTTGGTTGTTTGGGTTTTTTTCCCATCCTTTAAGAAAGAAATTTCTACAATAAGGTCTGTAGGAAAGGTAATAGATATAGCTGTATGAACAAGCTTAATCGCATACTATAATGAGAAAAGGGTTACTGTGTCCACATTTCAAATTGTGACATGCATGTTCTGTAAACGCATTCTTTGAGATGAGCAGAAATTTTCAGTAATATCAGCCAAAAATGATCTGTAGCCTTTTGGCTAGAAGAGAAACTCCGCTAACCCAGTCCCTGTGTGGGTAAAAATGATGAGATTAGTAGTATTAAGTTTTGTTTGATCTGAATGAATAATAATTTTATGCCAATACATTACTGATTACATAGACGTTTCACCTGTGCTCTACTTATTTCTTTTGATTATAATTCTTTCCCAATAGACAAACCTGTCTGTGAGGCAAATATGCTTGACTGCATAGTGGTGAATATTTAGACAAGGTACCAATGGCTGGAGGGCAACTGCAATATTCAGCAATACACCATACCCCAGTAGGATTCCTGCTGAGAATGTACTTTGCATTGTGTAGAAACAATCAAGGACAGAAAAGAGCCACAAATATTCACATTAGGCAGTTTAATGTTGGAGATTATTTCACAGGATATGTTTAAAATAATAGATACCAGTAGAGTAAGAGCTCTGGAAGGACCCTGAGACAGCTATTTCCTGAGGAACAGAAACCTTTCTGTGCAATTAATGGCATCTGTTACTTCTGCTCTACTAGTTCCGTATTGTTTCCTCTCCCCAGACCTGAAAGACAAAAAATAAAACCTTTCTTGCCAGAATGGAAAAAAAAACCTCTTTAGCTTAAGTCAATGGTAGTAATCCTGTTTATTCCAAATTCCACCATGGTTACTTGGCCCTCTGAATAGCATAACAAAACACTAAGTAGCATATTTTCAAAGAACAATTTTGTATGTGGGCCATGCAGTGTGAAGCATCAAGAAAATGGCAGAAAGATTTTAGCCACCTGAGTTAAAGATAAAATTAATCCCTTGAAAAGGGCTTGTCTGGACTCTATAATTGCCCTTATGAAAGGCACACTTAGTGAAAGAAATGAATTGGTTATACATTACTGATCAGCATAGACTCAATGAAAGCACAGTTGCTAAACAGAAAACAAGTTCTGCAGAGGCTGATAACCCCATTACAGCTAATGACCTTGAGCACCATTCAGACTTAGTTTAACACTCCAAAACCTGTCAAACACTGCTCTGTTTTTTATTTAATTAACTTTTGACGTTTTTACATTCCATTCTTAAAAGATAAGAATAAATATATCAAGGCTGCTTAAATTTAAGTAGGCTTCATTTATTTCAATATCTCTTATGGACACTGGAATTAGAAATCTCAGCGATGGTATTTGAAATATCCATATGAAATGGAATATTTAATTTTATGATGACACATAGAATTCAATTTGAAGGCACAGTAATTACTTGCAGTTCGGTAAATAACCAACATCTGTTTTATGATTTAAGGTGTGGTTAGCTGTGAACATTTCTCCTCGTTTGCTTGTAGCTTCTTTTCTGTCTACTGTCTATTTGTTTGTTTGGGTTTTTTTAAATTCTATCTTCTCTGCAGTTTCAGCTAAAAGTTTTGCTTGAGAGTGCCTTTAATCTGGTTCCTGAGCACACCCCAAAATGCTAGCTTGAATTCCACAATAGCTGCAATTTATGTTAGCTTGACTGTCGTGGGACCTGGGCTGAATCTTTAGTACTGCAGTGAAAAGCAGAGGCTGAAATTACAATTCCTGGGGTGCCGAACCTAATCATTTTGTTCTGCTCATTCAGCCAAGTTCTACTCATGCAACCCGACTACATAGTGCAGCTGGCCAAGTAGAAGCCTAGATCTGGCCCAGGGGATGAGTTAGCCTACGTCCCTGCAAGAGAACAGCAAAATTTGCAGGTTAGAAGTGGAAGAAGAGATCTATCAGAATTTCTACTCTATTGAAATTTCTCCCAAGGAAGAAGAAAAAGAAAGCAAGAGTAGAGATAAGATGCAGTAGGAGTGTCACAGGGCATGTGGCAGTAAGAGGATCTCCACAGGCCACTGGAGAATTGTAGTGATGTGATTAAAAACAGGGGGACAAATTGTAGTGGAGGATGGGAGGGAGAGAGAAAAAAAGAAAGTGCTGGGATAGACAATCTACTTAATCAAGGACTAGAGCAAGGTGCTAAAAGCTATTTGCTTCTTGTGCACTTTGCAATAAGGAATGCATAAAGGCATACAAAGCCTGTAGACAGATGGGTGGACTGAAGAAAGCGTGGTCAATACTAATCTTTTCATAGCATCACAAAGCATTAGACTTGATCACCATTATGTTAATCTCTAAATGGAAAGGTGTATAACTTTAAAGCAGTACAATTGCCCAAACACCAATTGTATAGATAGATGTTTACGGGTATAAGGAGGCTAACAAAAGTACACCTACAGGAAGATTCTGTAATAAACACTTTTCTGTCAAATGTACTTAAGTGCATGTTAAGGATTTTACCATTAGGAAGAGGGTCAAAGGGCAGGAATTGGTCCATCTGGGACAAAATTGTGGAGAAAATATGTTAATGGTCTTATATTTTTTTAGACGTGTTGGGGAACTTAAGGCTAGATGGGGGCCTGGAGTGAGGAGCCAGGGACATAAAGAAAGAGAGAGAATGTAATGTGGACATAACGGATATTAGAGTGCAGAAATGCAAGGGTAGGATGAAGGGATAAGGAAGGCTGGTAGAATGAATATAGTTATAGGAAGAATGATTTAATGGAGCTATATAACTCATCCTCCACTCAGTAACTCATCCTCCATTCAGTAACTGCAAGTTGTCCACCATTACTTTGGATTACATCTTAACTATACTGTGGATGAAGAGAACATCCAGTACCAATCCTTGCAGGGCTTAAATAGCTGACATGAATAATGCGTGATGCCAGATGAGCACAGTCACGTCTCTTTCCAAGGCCAAATATTAATCTAGAAAGCATAGTTTTGCATGGAACCAGTATGATTTGTTTTGCTGATGCCTGATGGCAGTGATATACTCATATGCTTGAATATCTTCTCATACTCCTCTGTGAGCATTTTTCTTTTCCTAGGGTTATCACAGACTTCCTTTGCCTACATAATGGAACGCAGATTATCTGTTATACCCCAGTGAATTTTTCACGCTCAGACATCTCCCAGTGTTACTTGCATGCAGCTAACATGGCTACAGTACAAAGGCCAAAATACTCTTGCCTTACTCTTGACAGTAATCCTTTTTAAACTGATATGAGTGAGCTGGGACCTTAGGCTACAGCCATATGAGACTTATGTCTAAGCAAGATTAACTACCTAGGCAGTAAACAGACAGGGGCAGAAAGTTCATCTTATTCAAAGCAAATGATTAGTTCCACATTTTCTGTGAAATTCTGAGGACGATAGTGAAGTACTGTCACAGTTAGGTATCATGTAGTGATCCTAGTTTGTACTGAGTCAACTTAAAGGAATGCTGTCAATTTTAAAGTCTCCCTTCCGTGTGATTTTTTGAAGTCTCCGATCGTTACATGCAACTTCTTGTATTGCTAGTACTGCATGAAATATGAAAGGGAAAAATTCCTTATTCAGTTTTGCTGCAGACTCTGCTAACTTCTTTTATTATATAGTTATTGTCAGTGCTGTCTCCTGTCTGTGGTTTTCTCTATGTGTGTCTTTTTTAGAAGACAAAGAAACACACAAAAATGAAACACCAAAAACCGTATGAGCTATCTGTCTGCTTATGATTCCTGACTCTTAGAGTTTGCATCTGATAGAAGTCAGCCTGAAGTCTAGCATCATTTCCATGGACTGTTTGTACATTTTATATTAGATTACTGGATAAAAAAAAGAGCTGATGTTGAGACCAATGTTTTGGTCTGCTGTCTGCTAGCTGGCTGCCTTAACTACTTCGCAGGAGAGTCAAGTTTCCAGAAGTTTGTCTTTCTTTTGTCCTCCAGACTCTTCTGTTGCCTCTCTTACAGAGGTTCAGATTGAAGATGGAGCAGATGCCTAAGCCTAGTAGTAGTAAGCTTCCAGAAGATATTTTACCATTCAGGATAAGAAAAGCCTGAAGTCTCAACTCTTCTGCTTTGTAATTTAGAGATTTTATCTTTGGACTTTAAGCTAAAAGTAAACAGTGGTATCAATGCCTTCTCGTTTTCTCGTATTTTAAAACAAAAATGATGGCGATACTGTATCAGATAGTGAACTTAATTATGCCAGTATGATAGGTATGTAAAACCTATGAAAGACCTTTGCATAAAGGCCTTGTAAAAAATACTGCATCCATCAAGGGACTTAATATCTGAGATATTTGTGAATAAGCTTTGAATGAAATACATGCAGAATAGTTACCTTGACAGATTTTTGAATATCTACAGTAGCAGAATTTTAAGCAAGTGCAATAGCAGAAAAGGATAAGTTACAGAGTCTAAGATAGTTACACCAAACTTCTGTGGATTTTTTGTTTTGGACTTAATTGACAAAATCTTAAATAAATACCGCATTGCATTTCTTTTTTTTTTTTTTTAATAAGTCCCAGATGTCATAGTTTATGTAAGCTGCACATTGGTTCTCAAGATTTTAAGAAACAATTTGGACTTAATTGCACACAATTTGATTATCCAGGACTAAATACATAAACCACATGGTACAATTATTGCAAGGGAAAAGAGAGACTAACATATAAGATATTTCTGTGAAGGTAGGAAAAAAAAATCCTTTCTGAATCCAATGCCATGATGGCTATGCAATCTTCTCAGAGTCTTTAACAGGCTCACATTAAGAAACATGAGTCTAGCTGTACAGTCAAAACTCAGAAAACTGTTTTGGTCAACTGTTGAGCTATTCCATTGCAGCTGGGAGATCATTTTCAACAAATAAGACGATCTGCCATGTGGAGTTGGACCAGAGTTTTGGAACAGAAATAGACTCCCTGTAGAATCAGGAATTACGGGCAGAGCGACAAGTGATTGTCAGCTTCTGATTCATTGATGGCTAGCTTCTCCTTACAGAATTTTAGCTCATATATTCTAGACAAAAGATATTTTGAAGCATTTGAATGTATGCACACAAGTAAAATCCCTTGTTAAATGTGGGATATAAATAAAGGCAATCTCAGCAGTTCAGTTCGTTTGACCCCGACAGCAGGCTGCCTTCCTCTCCAGAGCCCACCTTCTCTTAAGAGAACAAAATAAGAGCATACACTAGCACATACTAGACAGGAAACAAACAAGCCACTCATTGAAACTACTACAGTGGTTGGCCTTCACTGGTCAGTGTCTATTCCCCTACACAAAGAGCAAGAATGTGCCCTCTGCAAATAAGCAGCTGGCAGGGAACTCTTATTTCTTGCTACCTTAGAAAGGCAGTGACAAACTTGGAGACCTTTGAAGGCTGAGCTGGTAGTCTTTTAAAAAAGCGTTTTGGGCTAAGCGTCACTAATTTTCCTCCCTCCCTCACCTTAGTCTCTAGAGTCTCTCTCTAGATCCTTGACATTTACACTCCAAAACAATTAATTTTCTCATTTTCTCATATTTTTTTATTTTTTTCAAAAACAGTGTTGATTTTCTTACTTTTCAAATTACAGAATTTAGGAACAAATAGCTTCATCTTTGATTTTTTCTGCCTTTATCCATTTTCAGTACAAGGTTATTTAAGTGTATGTCTTTGTATTGCTTAATGCCAAAGCCATTATTATTTCCTTCCCTTTCACTTGATGCACATATTCAGTTAAAAGTCAATTGTGTGCCACATCTGCAAACATACCCTCAGTCTTATTTCCTTTCCTTTATATTTTCCGCTCTTTGCTTGGATAGTTAAACTTCCATTAATACCACTTAGAACATCTCAATGTTTTTTTTTTAAGTTCCATCATTTCACAGTCCAATTGACATCTGTGGCAAGATGACCTCCTACATAACTTTCATAGAGCTATTTATCCTACAGAGATATAACCTCAGTCCACAATGTCCCTTCATTCTTAATTTCATAAATAGATTGTGATAGCTGTCTCAAGTGCAGCTCCAAGTGCTTTTTCTTTGAACATTTCTTTAAAAGTTGATAGTTTTTGAATAAATGGTAAATGTTAGCATTTGGAATTTGGAATTTGGAATCCAGAAATCTATGTTTATGTTTATTCACATATGAGAAGCCAAGACTTGTCATAGGGAGCATTACAATACAATGCTGAATCTAAATGTTATTAAAGTTTGGTAAGAATGAGATCTGGGTTTTCTAAGTAGCTAAAATTTGCTAACTCAAAGGCAGATCTACTCTGTGCCTGGTGATGGAACGGTATTTATTGAAAAATAAATACTACAAGTACAGCTGAATTCCTGCTCCTTGCAGTGCATTTATTTTACATATGCAGCTACAACGCAAGACAAACACATTGAGTTAAACGCTTATGTGTCATAAATGCAAGAGGACAGGTAAAACAAGCGTCTATAAATGTTTTTGGTGATGACTGATAAGATTTAAGCCTGCTGTTAAATTGAAGCTTTTTTTGTTAACCATTTATTTCTTGTAGTTCACCTACAAAAGTACGTTTCCCTCCCTTTAATGTGAATATCTTTGGTTTAATTGTCAAAGTAGATTTCGTTTAAGCCCATATTTCTACTTTTTTTTTTTTTTTGGTTATTATTATTTATTTGTACAAGGTTTTTTCTGAATTTTATACGTATGTATGTAGGCCTTTTATTATTCCTATAGTAGAACTTACCTGTCCTTAAACAGCTGCTTATATCTCCCAAATGTAGTGGTGCTATATAGCTCATCTCCATTTCAGGTGTGTACTCTTTATCTCCTCTCCTCAGAAAAGTACTTTACATTTTTATATGCTTATCTTTATCCTTTTTCTGGTGCAGTGACATTCGTATGCTTTTTCCCTTAAATTTAAACTTCTCTTTACTTTTTCTTTTTGTCTTAATAATAATAATTGACTTATACCTGATTCTCATGTACCCTAAAGTGCTTTTGTCTTGCCTACTATGTGGCAATGCAAGCAACTGAGTTTCTCATATTAGATCTGGTTTTGAAAGCAGTAGATAGAATATAGAGAATAATTTCTTTAGGTAGAGCTTCCTGTCACTTTTTTTTCTTGCCTTTTTTTTTTTTTTTTTTTTTTTTTNTTTTTTTTTTTTTTTTTTTTTTTTAGGTGTCAGTGTGATCTAACCTTTATTCTCTGTGTTGAGTTCAAAACTTAAAAGTTTCTTCATAAATTAAGTAGCAAGATAATTAATTACTTTCCTTTGTTTCCTTGCTTTATTGAATCTATATAGGTGGTTGCAATTGTAAGTTCTGGTAAGGCAAACATCTTACTAGTATTTATATATTCGTCTGACAACATCCTTGTAGTTTACATGAATTAATTAATTAGAAATTTTTATTAAAATGCAGATATCAACATTTGAATCCATTTACTATCAAAGTCCATTTTTCATCTTTAAACTTGTTTTCTGTGCAGTTAGTTCCCTGAAGGTGAAAAGCAGTCCTCGGTACAACTCTAATTTCAATTAAAATAACTTGTTCTTTTTCCAGTGAAGAGATCTGCTGTTGTCACTGAAAGTACTTCATGAATTTTCTTTGGATAGGCTTTAAAAAATGTGCATCATTCCTTTTACTTCAGTTGCTTCCTTCTAGATGCAGTTCAATTAGAGAGGCAGAACTGCAGTTCTCTCCTATTAATTATTATAGAGTCCAAGGAAACTGTACTTTTTACTTAAGAATCTCTGTCAATAGCTTAAAGCTGATAGCTAGGCAGGATGAATCTCAATCCAAAGTCCAAACCCATTGTTCACACAAACTTCTGCTTTTATCTTAACCCTGAAGAGGACCACCTATGTCTGAGATTCCATTTATTTGTTTCAAACTAGACTGGTTGATGTAGTACAAATAATGCCTCCTGTGAACATTGTTTTATGTATATGCTGCGACCACCATGTTTACAGCAAAGCACTGATGAAGTGTGTATTGGATTTGTGTGGCAAAGATTTTGATAGTGGGGGAGCTACACGAACGGTTTCTCTGAGAAGCTGCTAGAAGCTTCCCCTATGTCTGACAGAGCCAATGCCAGCCGGCTCCAAGACAGACTCACTGCTTGTCAAGGCTGAGCACATCAGCAAGGTGGTAGGACCTCTAGGATAAGATATTGAAGGAAAAAAAAAACCTGCTACACAGGAACAGCAGGGAGAGAGGATAAATAAGCCTGCAAACATCAAAGTCAGTGAAGGGGGAGCAGGTGCTCCAGGCTCCAGAGAAGAGACTCCCCTGCAGCCCATGGAGGTTAATGGTGGAGCAGATGTCCACCTGCATCCCATGAAAGACATGGTCCCAGAGCAAGTAGATGCACCCAAAGGAGGCTGTGTCTCCATGGAAAGCCTGCAGTGGAGCAGTCTACTGGTAGGACCTGTAATCTCGTGGAAAGAGGAGCTCTTGCTGGAGCAGGTTTGCTGGCAGGACTTGTGACCCTGTGGGGGATTCACACTGGAGCGGTTTGTGATCAACTACAGCCTGTGAGAAGGACTCACATTGGACAGGTTCATGCAGGACTATCAGCTGTAGGTGGGACCATATGCTGGAGCGAGGGAAGAGTGTGAGGAGTCCTCGCCCCGAGGAAGAAGTTGCTGTAGAAACTTGTGATGAATTGACTGCAACTCCCATTCCCTGTCCCCTTGTGCCACTGCAGAGGAAAGGGTAGAGAACTTGTAAGTAAAGCTGAGCTTGAGAAGAAGGGAGAGGTGAGGGAATGTATTTTTAAGATTTGTTTTTATTTCTCATTATCCTCCTCTGATTTCATTGGTAATAAATTAACCTAATTTTCCCAAGTTGAGTCTGTTTTGCCCATGACAGTAATTGCTGAGTGAACTCCTGTCCTTATCTTGACCCACGACACTGTGCAGCTGAGGAGGGGTGTGATAGAGCAGTTTTGGCGGGCAACTGGTGTCCAGCCAAGGTCAACCCACCACGAAGTGCTACATCAACTTTAATTTTATTTCCATTTTCACCTTCAACATGTACAAGATCAAGTTAAGAGCAATGGACAAGTTTATGTTTGATATGCCTTTTGACCTGCTTTTTGATTGCCTAGTTTTCTTCTGAGAAGCAAGAAACAACCATTGTTTTAGAACTGTGGTAGTAAATTGATTATTGATTGATTTATCAGCAAGTATATATGACAGTATTTCCAAGACACACTTGTTTTTCCTAATTTTACGGTATCAATACTTTCACATATGAGAAAATATTTTTTTTCGGCTGTATTAGCCAAAAAAATCCAATACTGAGTCCTAAAGGAATAAATTCTCCACGTTGTTAACTGCCTATCCTGCTTTGAATATATCAGGAATATCTTACTTTATACAGGGGTAAAACTCTATCGTCAATGTATTGTTTTACTCAAATGAAAAGAGATTTTTTTTTCCCTTTAAATTGCAATATTTATTATTTTTATCATCACTAATGTTATTTTGAAATTATTTTCAATAAATAATTTATTTTGCATAGTGTTAGATATCTTCAGTTTTCACTTAGAACATATAGATATCTTTCAGTTTCTCTAGGAAACAATGGAGCAGTTTTTTGTTTGTAATACCTTTTTAATTACTAGAGACTGGAGTTTTCCCAGCAGTCCAGAGAAAATCAATTAGAACTAATAAAAAAGAGAGAAGAGATTGAGTTTGTGTTAGAAGAATAAAGCATCCTGGTAGCTTTCTAAAATTCTGAATTTGAAACAAGATTAGAGGGAGATTCATCTGACTGACTAGTTTTACATGTTGTCACGGCTGCAACCTTTCCTCAAAGTGTAGTTGATGAAGCTTTTTATTCTTTTCAGAAAATTAAAACAAAACAAAACCAAACCAAAACAACTTCTAAAACCTCACTTTGAAAAATGCTGCCAAGAGTAACCAATATTTTTTTAAGAAGAGAGATGGTCATTAAAACCCAGAAATGTCTGCCTATAAAAGTGTTTTGCAAACAGAGGGTAAAACTGATTATAGACACTGAGATAGGAAATGGGAGAACATTCTTTATTACTTTGTAGGGAGAATTTTCTTTCAGTCAGCAAAAATTTTAGAATTATTTTTTCCCATATAGAAAACCTCTTTTTCATTTCTTTTTCTTTTTTTCAATGCTACTACATTAGTTTCCTTGTGTAATGGACATGTTGCACTAGAAGCATAAAATTACATAATTTTCTTTGGAGAAAAATATTTCCTTTTTCTGAAAAATGTATTTATTTGTTTTAGTTCAGCTATTTTCTGCCTACTGATCCTTCAGAAGTAAGACAATGAAAAGTACCCCAAATTAAGCATAATGTATCTTTTAAAAATATAAAAGGCATAAGGTAATAGTTTGAAACAAAAAGAGTGTAGATTCAAACTAGATATAAGGAAGATAATTGTTCTATTATCTTGTTGAATGTAATCTAAAAATAATATGGTCAGACTCACTCAAGTACATAAACAGATTTCATTTCCCTGTTGACATCAGCAATGGAGATGTGTCCATTTTTTAAAGATGAATCCCACATTATGTTATTAATAAAAAGACTTATCGGACAGTTTATTAACTAGGATATGATTTTGAAATGATGATAGCGAGAAGTGGTGGAAAGATTTAGATAAACCTCTGTTATGGATATATTTCTACTCTGGTAAACATTTCTTCCCCATTTCATAACACTTGAGGGTAAGTAGAGACTATATATTGCCTGTTAGAGGCAAGAATAATATCTGAATGTAAGTCTTGGCTTTATTTCTTCATATCTGCCTGACTCAGTGACCGATAGAAAAGAGATAGTTTTGACTGTGCCTATCAGCCAAAATGTCTGCTTCTTTAAACGAAAGAACTTTTCAGTTACCTGGTTCACTTAACTGAGACATTGTACAAGGCACTGAAATACATAGTTGTTAAGGAAACAGACAGTGTCCTTCTGTAAAATGGAAGGGTCTGGTGCTCAACACAATACAGTTATTTAGTCATGCCTTACTAGTGGATAGTGCCTGTGTGAAATACAAGCAAGATCAATTCTGTGTATATCTCTGATGCCATAAAGCATATCACAAGCTCCAGTGACACCACACACACTCCTTGCTGTTAATGGTGGTGACACTTCTGAAAGAAAGTGGGTGGATAACGTCATGAGGTCTTTGTACCAAAGCTCTATTCCTTGCAAGCCTTTTCTGGGAATGCCAGTGATGAATGCAGTCTTGAACAGGTCTCTGCTTGCTTGCTGTAATACTGAATATGAAGATAGTACTCTACAGGACTGGCTCATTATGAGTTCAAAGATAACTTTACTCACTGGATATTCAGCACTACATTAAAGCCATAAACTGGGCTGTGGAACATGTTATGTACCAAATTTGCCAGTTGTGCAGTTTGGATATACACAGGCCCTCTGGTCCATTGTTTGAGTGGTTGAAACAAGAGCTAGAGAAAGTATTGGCTTACAAATATATATTGGCATAATAATTTTAGAATAGCCGTAGTTGCTAACACAAGATTTATTAAATGAATAAACAGCATAGATGTTGTATTTCTGACAAAAGACAGAATCATATTTCACAGGCTTATCAGCCAAGTCCCCAATTATTATATTAAAGCGTATCAATTATTTAGAAGTTTCTTGTTCTTTCCTTGCTAATATTTGAATAGATGGAGAATTTTATTATTTATATGCATAGAACAGGAACAATTGAATTTGATAATAACAAAACTGAGCACTGTTCATAGTGCACACCTAAGTGGAAAATACACAACACCTGAGCACACTAGTTTACCTTCGCTTCCTGTACTCTATCACAATCTGTAATATCTCTGGTTTTGTTTGCACCTGTCAGATTGCTGCTGCTACCTCTGAAAAAAAATGTCACATTATTGCTTTTCAAACAGATATATGTTTTTGAATCAGTGAGGTTTTAATACACTTAATGAATTTCATTCCGTCTAAAGACTGCTGTTAGCTTGGATGGTTGTTGTCTCATTATAGTTAAATCAGGGTTCATACTACGTATCTAACTATAGCTATAAAACCAAAAGCAACAGCTGTGTTCTGTAATTCCACTCAGGACCAGTTCCCAGGGGGTGACTGGTGTGGATTAATACAATCAATAGCCATCCTGCACCAGAGGCATTTATACAAAATTTTGCTCATATATAATTAATATTCTGAAGTAAGTTTAAAGTATAGTTCTGTTATTTAGACTGCAGCTTATCTTTTGTACTTAACCTTGATCATTAAAGCTGACAGATTACACTGTATGGAGCCACAGAGTGGCAGAAGGTGTTGGACCATATCAATTCAACATATTGAGAGAAACATCTTGTATCACATAGAGACAAATTTAGAATTTAAAAGCTCACTTTAGTAAAGAATTTATGGGGAAAAACACAATAAAAAAGCAAAATTAAGGTAATTTTCATATTATGATGTATCATTTGTGTAATACTATGAAACCAGTAGTTTTTTATTAAAAAAAAAAAAAAAAGTACAGAGCCATGACACTAGTTCCTTTTCATCTATGGATGAAACTTTCTTTAACAATATACCCATTCAGACTTACGAAGAGATAACAAAAACATGCCGTTGTTTAATGTTCCTAGATCATAAAAGCATGTGTGACATGCTCAGAGCAAAATTCCTTTTAGATAATTAAACGCTGTCAATATGAAATCCTCTTTGCTATCTTAGTCAGCTAAGACTTAATTTTTGTATTATGAAAATTGTTCTCCAATGTTGCTTTGTGAAATAGCTGCTAAGTGAAAACAACAAGAAGAAATAAGCCCCTCTATGCAGCCTTATTGTGTTTAATGCAGGCTTCCACTAAATGTAGAGGTGCTGTATAAATACAATGCATATATCTATGGATAAATTTCTGTGAGTATATATATGAATATATACTCATAGTTGCCATTAGTGAAAAAAATCTCAAAATCACTATTTTAATTAATGTTGATTTTGTCAAAGAAGAAAATATTTCTCTTCTATATTTCTTCAAGGAATTAATAACTATATGTAGTTAGTTTCAGAAGGAACAGCCTGTATTACTGTTTTAAATGCTCTTATATTGTCAGAAACTGAGCAAGGTCTTACAAAATTACTGACAAATTAATCCTGGCTGATATTTCCATTTGGTTTGTTTGAAATGTGAATTGTGTTCATAATTGGGCAGTGCCTGTGTTGTTAAGGTAACGTGAATGCGTTACTGTATGCAATCGTTGCACTAATTCTTACACTTCAGGACAAATAGAAAAACAATGTTCTCCTTTTACTTTTCTGTAATATAAGTAATAAATAAATAAAGAACAGTAAAGAAGACAAAAACCACCAACAAAAAAAAAAACAAAACACCAAGAAGAAACAAACAAACCACAACAGAAGTATGTGCAGCTGCAACTGTCTTAAGTTCCCAAGATTTCGTGTTAGTACTGCATTGTTTATAATGATTTGTGGCACTGGTGGATAACACTACATAATAGATATTGCTCTCTCTTTCAAAAAATTCAGAAGCTGAGTTTGCTTCATAACCAAAATATCTGTTGGGCTCATACTGTAGACTGAATAATACCAGATGCACTAAAGCATTAGAACCATATTGAATATCCTTGTTTGTGAATCACAGAATAACTCTGTTTAAGAGACTCCTATGTCTAAAGCCATTTGTTCCTTAACGCTATGCCACAAAACATTGTGCATTGCAACTATTTTGGGGGAAATCTACTGCAACCAAAACATTAAGCTGGAAGTTGCCTTGGGGTGATGTTTTCATTTTAGAAGTCAGGGTTCTGTGGAGCTAAAATCATACGTGTATTAGGCCAGTGTTCAGCAAAAACGAGATCATTAGTGTATTGCTGAGTTTTTTTCCCAAGGCAATACTAGTGTTAATTATAGTTTCTGTTTATGAATTGGAAGAAATTCTGTTTACAAGTCAGGAGAATTCATAATTCACTGCAACAGAGGAACATTCATCAGATGTTTAACTTTGAATTGTCAGATTGGGGTTTGGCTCATTCTTCTTCATACAGAATCCATTTAATCAAGATTTGCCAAAACCAAGACTGCAAATTCTTATAACATGGACAAAAAATAAATGTAAAATAGCCAAAATCAAAGATCATAGGGAAGTCAGTGATGATAAGACTCAAACTCTGTGAAGTAAAACAAAATAAAAATATCACCATCATAAGTATTGAATACTAAGAATTATTATCTTCTGTCATGTATTAAAAACTACAACACCATGAGCAGTATGATTCAGACAAGTGTAAGTATTTGACTTAGCTATACACTTGGTCTCACTTTATGTCAAAGTAAATAAAATGCAATATTGCAATTTTCTGATCAGAAATGAGAATTATACGGTATTAGACAAAATTCTAAACACATTAAGTAAGAGTTAGAAAAATATAATATTTTCTGCCTTCTGGAGATTTCCAAGGAAACTCAATATTAATTTCAGAATTATTACCAGTCAAGCCAGTTGTAAAACTTCTTGACTGAAGAGACAAGTGATCCAATAGAAAAAGAAAATAAAAAAAATAAAATCTCCTCCATAATGATGATGATTCCTCTCTCCTCTCCTCTCCTCTCCTCT
>VWZK01007638.1:62644-117653 GCA_013396935.1 Baryphthengus martii | reverse complement strand
CAGAGATTCACAAGTCTGTTCTGCATCTTCCAGCTGTTATAAGAGGAGAAAGGAATGTGAGAGATGGGTCTATAAGAGACTTTATGTTAGGTAATCCTTTCTAAACAGGTTCAACTTATGTTCCCAGCATTTCTGCAGAAAAGGGCACAATACCTCCAAAATGACTTAATTGAGAAAAGGCTTGTGTTGCTATCTTATTGAACCATTGTGTGTTTACTTCTGGCAGATTTCCATTGTGCTGATCCTAAGTCTGACATAACAAAATGTCAACAGTGGAATTCCAGTGGAAGGCACCTCTTGCAATGATATTTATTTATTTCAGTAGCAAAGATTCCTGAAAAGAGGTGGGGTTTCAAAATAGAGTATTTGATGCCTAAACACCACTAAAAGTCATGCCACTGAAAATTTTCTATTCTCTTCTCCCAGATTTTCTTAACAAAACCGAAGTAAGAATTAAAATCAGAAGAGACCTCTGCTTTACAGCTGATCACACCTACAGTTCTTAGTGGTTATGCTTTTATAATTTCTGAGTTATTTGTATGCAAATTCCATCACAGGTTCATGTTACTCACTGTTTATGTGATGTGTATCACTGCAAATGCTGTTGCTTTGGAGTTCAGCACCATTCTTCAGTTGAGGTCAAAGTTTAAATGAACATTAGAAAGGTTGATGTTTCTGTAATGCACCTGCTGTGTACAGGATACAAGCTTTGGGCAGCTGGCCCTCTTCATATAGCAGAAGGTCATCTTCATGTAGGAATTAAAAGAATTAAGCAAACAAAAAAAAGTAGAAGTTTTTAATGAAAAATTGTTGCTAATGTAGATTTTAGGTTTTCCTTAGAGGATGGAAAGCAAAGGTTACTGTGACATTTTGAAAAAGGTGATGTTAAGTGTGAAATAGAAATGAGAATGAGCAAACAATTGGAAATTGTTATTTAGCTAGTGCTGAACCATTACTTGTGTTATAATCTATCAGTTAGAAATGCCTCTACCAGAGAAGGTGGTGAAAGTGTAAACCAGTTTTTAAAACAACTTTGGACAAGATGTGGGAAATTCCTGACTGATGAGTCTGATGTCTGTACAGGGCAGTGAAGCCGTAGACACACGCAGTGTATTCAGGAAGAGCTAGTATAGCTTCCGGAGGGAACTCTCATGTCTCACATCTCTGCTGTAGTTCCCTGAGGGAATCGCTGCTGTGTGCTCAGCAAAGGTGATCTAATTGAAATTGACTTCAGAAAGGCGTTTGGAACTCCTCCCAAAATACTTAAAGAAACCGCACTGCCATAGAATAAAAGGAAAGTTCTTCACATAGAGTAATAGGAGACAAAGAGGTAGGAAACAGAAGGTAGAAGGTAGAAACATTCAATTTTTCTCAGTGTAGGATTTTCACCGGGCAAATTCCACTGAGATCTGCATTAAGGCCCATGCTATTTGATGTAAACAAACTAGGAAAGAGAGTAGACGGAGGTGACAACATTTGCTGATGGCATTAAGCTGTGCAGAGCAGTAAAACAGAAAACTTTCTGCAAAGAAGAAAGATCTCATGACATTGAGTGATAAAATGGCAAATTAAATTCACTGTAGAGAAAGGTAAAGCAACACAGATAGAGAAAAGTATTCTGAACTTTATGTATGTGATGAAGTTCTGAATTAGCTGTTAGCGGTCAGTAAAGACATACTGTAGTTATGAGTATTTTTATGAAAATGTAAGTGCAGTGCTCTGTGATGATGACAAAAAAGCAGGAATGATGGAGATGGAGTAGAGAACAAAACATATACCAAGTCAAAAGCAGAAAGAGAAACAAGGAAGACTGAAGTTACAGAATGACTTTCACATGAAAAGTGGCTACAGACCTAATGACTGCAGTCTGTGAAAGTCTCCTGATGGGGAATATAATAAGATCTATAAAATGATGAATGACATTGAGAGAACAGACAGGGTCTGAGTGATCATTGTATTTTCTGGTCTGTGAAAGAAGGGCATCAAAAGGAACTATCAGGAGATTCAAACCAAAACTAATAAGAAAGCGTTTTCACATAGCGTGCATCTGAACTGTGGAGTTTGCTGCTGAATGGTGTTGTGCAGGGCAAAAGGTTTGTACAGGCTCAAAGCCATGAAAGAAAACCCATCTAAGTTTAATGAGTTGATAAGACTTTTAGCGGATGAAGTTAATTCCACAAATCACAGACCATTGGAAGTTGAAGGGTTACAGGGGTAGATCACTGCATATTTGCTCTGTTCTTACGCACTCTTCACTAAGCATCTACTATTATACCAGTACTGGAGAGAATCAACAAACTATTTTTATGTTCTCAGATATCAAAGCTGCTAATTTGTGTTTGTACAGTATATAACTAGCTAGAACCTAAGCAAGGCCTACTGTTTAAACTAGCATTTGGTGACATTAAGATAGAGAAACACAGATGCTGTATTGTGGGACATGGACAAACAAGAATCTGACAGTAAGCTACAGAAAACATGTCAGAATGGTGAGGCTGTGACTTAAGGTTGAATTCTGCAGTACTGTTTGAGGTCTTATCCTCAGGAAAAGTATCTTATTCATATCATTAGGGAATTGCTTGCGCTAAAATTAAGCTCAGAAGTGTTAATGTAAGTAAGAAAGGGAGATTTTAGTCTCCTAGCCTCTGGTAGACCTATATAATTCTTTTGCCAGTACAGTTTTCTATTTCAGGTGACAGCATCTTTAGGCGTTATGGTTCCTGAATGGGATAAATGTGGGGATCTGCTAGTAATCAGAGCTGGGGATCAGAAAACGAGTAGCACAGTCCTGAGTAAGTGTAGGCCATAGAACAGCACAACAGAAAAGACCCTGGTTCCCTACAAGCACCTAGATTGTCTAGAGGATGTTCAGGCTTTGTTGTTCCTGTGAGATATGAAGCTACAAAAGTCTTCTTCCAGAAGGGGAAATGATTTCTTCTACAGAGATCATGAGTCCATTTGACCTTCTGGGACGAGATTGCTTTGCTGTGGAATTGATGTGGTACAAATCATAATATTGACATTATTATATTATATTACTTTTAATGTTGTGGATATGGATATTTTCTTCGATAGTGGGATTTTTTTTTTAAACTCTACATGTAAGACAAATTTGGATGAAGTTGCCTAGGTTATAATGGAATCAATTACTTTGACCTTTTGGATGACTAGAAGCTTTTCTAATGACTGAAGGCTTTTTTCCTGCCAGTTTTCCTATTCTGGGCAGGTAATGTGATAGACAACTTGCCCTTTTAAAACTGGGAATCATAAAGGTAATTTTGAGAGGACCTAGATAGCTGTTTTTTTTCTTCCACTGTTTGTTTCGCTTGGGAAATATTCACTTCTTCCCTTAGGTGTCACTATTTATCGCTGCTAGACTTCCACAGGCTCCGTATTTGGCTGAATAGCATAGTTTTGCTCTATACTTCAGGCATCTTGGCAAGTGTAGTGTGTATAGCCTGCTCTGCCAGTCTGTGCTGCCTCACATACTTGTCTCCCTCCTGCATCGGAGAATAGCAGTGACAGCCTGTGTAAGGCTGTTACCAGAGATCTATATTAGTGCGACGTTATAAAAGATACCTTGCCAGTAATTTCTCCGTGTGGGTTATGTCTTAAAACGGGGTTAATAGTTGGATATCATTTCTTTCTCAAAAAACAGAGTGATATTGCTAATAAGCATGAAATTTCTCAGAAAGCTAATTTGTGTGCCCTTTATTTTTAATCTTTTTTCCCCTCTCTTTAGTTTTACTTCAGAAATACTCAGATTCTGATGAAATTTTCCCATTTAGGTCAACTTTTCTTTCATATCATTATTTTTATTTAAATAAAGTTTATGTATATTAGTGATGGAAAAAAATATTACTTTCAGCACTTACCATTTACCTACAAATTAATTCTTATCTCAAACCATCTATCTGATGGCTTGGGTCATAATACTGACTTCCAAGCAAGCCCGTTAATTTCTTCGTGCTTCATGCGGCTACCGTACACTCTGGCATACAACTTCACAACTCGTAAAATTGCCAAAGAGGGAGTTATGTTACCTGCCTTGTATCTAACTCTGGCACACGGGGAACATTTTGGTATTTACAGTTATGTTCACTAGATCTCACTCATTATGATGCAAGTTAGACTCCTTTGCAAAATCCTTGCTCTGTGCACAACAGAGGTGACAAGCTGTGTCTACCACCATGTCCTCTGGAACTTACTTGCTTTGGTAGACAGGAGTTTTGAACAAATCTCAGGGCCTTGCTAGGCAATGTGTCTCCTGGGAGGTGCTGAATTCTTACCTGGTTGGTATGGTCCAGCCACTTTGACAACCAGCATTACACATTTTCTTGGGTGATGCAGGCTCTCTACAGTTCGCAAAGTGATCACGAGGTTCCCTATAGTTTCTTGAAGTTTCCATAGCAGACAACTTGCTACTAAGTTTATGCTTGCAGAAACCTTTATTATTCTTACAGGAAGCACAAAAGAACTAATAGCTGCAGAAGTTGAACTACCATACATAAGAAGTTCACGATATTGAATATTTACAATGTTAGGTAAAAATATAACTGAAAAAAAAGCTAATGAAAGGAAAAAGTAAATGAATTGGAAAAGTCTAGGTGATTATTTTGATGTTTATTTGTTTTACAATGTGAAGGTATTAAAGAAAATTTCAGTAAGGGTGGAGTCTTGCATTTTTAATCCAAGAATGACCTAGAGTTGTGGGGGGGAAAAAGTAGACCAGTCTGGCCAGCAGATTACCCAGGGAAAATTCTGGTATTTTTAACCATGCAAATAGCTAGTCATCTGTTTTGAAATAAGAGGATTACTTTTGCTTGATAGCTCTGTGTTGTGTTTTTACTGTGCCCGGAGTATGAACCCTGCAGTTTCCAAATAAGGGGAAAATGGCCATAGATCACATCATAGCTTTAGCTCCAGGAAGAAAATGCTGTGGTCATTTACAATGTTTAATCTAGGTTTTGACAGTTGTGTGCATCCTAGGTCATTGATGACTATATAAGCAAGAAATGCAGCATAGATTTCTATGCTTACCCATGCTTATATGGGAGCTTTCTTATATGGGAGCTTTCACCTTAAGTAAATAGAAAATAAAGAACAAACCTCACTTTTCTGCCCACAGGCAGAATTTCTTTTATTTCACCAATAACTAAATCAAAGAGCCATCTGCATCTCCTGCAGGATTTAACTCTCTCAGCTAGTTTCTCCATGAGCTGTCAAGAATATACATATACATGAAAAAGTACAGAAGCAGAATTGCTAGCGCCATTTATTTTAAATTACAAAAGTCTTCTAAAACACTATTGTTGATTTGGCAAACAATTCCAACAGGTACATATGGCAAAGAGCAAATTTTGTCCCTTCTTCAACAGTCTGAAAGGTCCACAAATATAAGTGGAAAACTATCTGCGAAGAGGCTGTCTTTCTGCGTTTGCACAGAATGTAGAAACTGATTTTAGTATCAATAAAATATTACTGATGTTTCCATGTTAACTTAAGAGTCAGTCAGCTTAATGGGGATAGCAGGAAGAATGTTTTGTTCCTGCTACTTCAATTGAAAGGAAGACAAAACTCTATGTCACTTCTAGTATATGTATCTTAAAGTTCAGGAGCACTGGAGTAGCATCATACTGAATTCAGGTTTTTGTGTCATACTTCAACCCTATTTGGTATGTTTTAGGAAGGGTGCTAATGGTATAGTGTTGTTTTTGTGGAGCAGAGGACACCTTTCTAATTGCAAATGGCAGTCAGGTATATTAAAAGCAGAACGAGTCATCTTGTATGGAATGTGAGCATAACTAATACTTCTTTGTTTGTGTTTTTTGTTTTGTTTTGTGGTTTGTTTGCTTTTTAATACATAGTCCTACATCTAAATACACACGACAGTATCTTTAACCTTATGCATGTCTTCGGTATTTCACTGAAAGCACATATTTTTCCAAGTACATATTACCAAGATACAGAGGTAGAAAGTGTATTTTGAAAATGTTTGTAACTGTTTTGTTGAGTACACTTAATTAGAAAAGATGTCTGGCCAATTTTTCTCTTCTGTCTTGTTTGGCTTCTGTTGAATCTTGAATTTTAAGGTGTTCTGAGAAAAGCATGAAACAGGAAAATATTTTTGTATTGGCTATGGAAGTACAGTGTTATAAAGAAGCAATCTGAAGATATCTCATGTCTATTCTAAGCATCTCCAGGAATTAACTAATTATAGATAGTATCACCTGTCACTAGTTTTAATGTATGCTTAGAGAAATGTTTCTGAAGAGAATTTAGAACAGTGCACTCTAAAAGATGAATAACAAGAAACAACTTCCTGCCCTGTACATTCCCTTTTTATATGTGTTTAGTTTAGTTTTGTTTTGTTTTTTAGTTCAGCTTCTATTTAGGGAGTCCTCATTTATGATTATTTTTGAAAGCCTGAGTTTCACATTATTGCAATGACAGGAAGGGAAGGAATTACAGTGTGTGTGGGAGTGGAACAGCAGTTATGCCCTCACCCTTCCTTACCTATTTGGAAATTTCTGTTTCAATGAATCTGACAAAACCATAAAAATTTGTGTGACAGAAGCACTAAGAGCAGACTGGTCAGCATGGGAGTGACTACTTTCTGGTCTCAGATATGCATAGCAAACCAGAGTCTAGTCTTGTCAATGTGAGCTTGTTGACTTGACCCAAAGATCTGCTTTTAATATCTTAAGAAACAATTTTATTTCTGCAGCAAAGTCTGTGTCTTCCTACTCAGGATAATCCAATGAATCATATTTGACACAAGCACATTTTTCTCATGTCTGTAAATTCAATTACAACTAGTTTTGTATCAGTATCAGATGTGTGGGGTTCTTCCTGTCATGAATTTAGTTGTTCACAATTACTTGCCAGCTTTAATTAAAATAAGACTGCAAGCTGTCTGCCTCAGTGACCTCTTTACAAAAAAATACTCTCCAGGGGTAAAATTCTTCAGGTATTCAACTGTGCTTTCTTTAAGTATCCTTTGTCACTGACGCAGGGCCTATTCAATCTCATGTGCTTCGCATTTCCATGCGGCTGTTACTGTTGCATCTGTAGGCTGTTTCTGTTGGCTGTCCAAGCAGTCTGTTGAGAGGGGAAGGAGAAGTACTGTCGTGCTGGCAGAGGTGGAAAACTTCACTTAGAAGTCAGATCACTTTGAAGACAGACTCTGGGCTCCTGTTACCTGTGCTTCTGCTGCACCACATGCTCAGTAAGTGTTAGACCACAGTATGGTGTGGCTGCTGGTCAAGAAAAGTTGAAATTACTTGAGAGAAATCAAGAGGAACTAGAGGAGCAATTCTCTATGGGGGCTAGATTTTGAATAACTAATTGAGTGGCAGATTAGCAGATCTCCAAATGAGGTTATCCTTGACTATACTTGACTGAATAGGATAGATAAGAGCAAGGTGTCAGTCCAGCTTCTGACAGTTGTCATTTTAGAATACCTACTGAACATGGTGAGGTGAATCCAGTTGCCTAAGTGTGTTTGAACTCTTGCAAAACAAAATGACAATTCCTTTCTAGAAGACTTTTAATGTACCTAATGAGAACTATGGCTGATATGAAAGCAAGGAGTTCCGAAAATGCTAGGTACAATTCTAGATAATTCTTAGCAATACTAGGATCTCTGCATTACAGTAACTTTTGTCAATCCCTATTGTTCTCTCAACTCTTAGATTTTAGGATAAGGTTTGAATTTCCTGAATTCCTGCTCATAATCCATTTCCACTATCTAGAGAAAGAAAGGCCCAGGAAAATTATCCTTATTTCAGGTGTGTCCAGCCCAGCATAGTGTGCATTTTTATTTGTACAGATAGAAAGGTCATATGAAGCAGACTTCCAGTTGCTATGTTCAGCAGCTGGTTTGATAATATTATTCATTCTCTTTCAATTCCTCAGAGTGCATCTCCTTCCAAATCAGATCTCCTTGAGGTAATGCCATAATCTATCAACACTTTGAGAACTTTAATATTCTCTCTGTGATGGTCTTTTCTAACAGTTTTCGAGGGAAAGATCATTTATTCAGTCACCTTACTGCCTTTGCTTGTCTCAGAAATGTGTTTGAAGAGAATTTCCAGTCTTTTACTGCCTTGTGTACCAAGGCAATTCCTTCTCTACTGTTTCTTCTTGTAGTGTCTTAGAAAGAAATCTTCAATCTCTCCATTCTTTACTGACAAAGAAGAGTAGGGAAATACAGCAGACTGCTCTTCACAAATCACAGCAGGAAGTTAAAAGCTTTAGCAGTGGTGTAGTTTTTAGAAACCTCTTTGAACGATATTAGAGACTAAAAAAGACAAAGACTTGGCCACAGCATGCTACAACTCTCTCTTCGTATCTGTTTTTATTCCCATGGGAAACAAGGTTTGGGGAAAAGTGTGGAGGAAGCCAGAAAGTTTGTGAATATCTGTCCTGACATGGGGTCAGGATGTAGACAGAGACTGCAGCTAGACCAGATGACTGGGAAGGGCTCTCACATTCTGCAGCTTAGATACAGGAAACATTGACTAGAAGAAAATATTAAATAAGTTGCTTCTAGAAGCATGTACAAGGAATCTGATGGTCTGGAGTCCTTTTTAATAGATGCAAAAACGTAGGGATTTTCAGCTGAAATAGTAGAAGTCACTAGTTTAGCTTGTCCATGATTTACCATTTTAAATTATCTCAGAAATTTGAGGTTGTTTATGGGGTGCCTTCCTCAGTTCCTCTCACTTAATGCAGGGATTTAATAATAACAATTCCTTATGGAAATAAGAATTTCACAGAAATTGAGAGGGTAATTTAACAAGAGAAGATCTAACAACGAGAATTAGCAGTGCAAAGCTTGGAAGTAGCCGGTGAAAAGCAGTAAAGCTATTAAAAAAAAATAAAAATAAAAAAAGTTTTCTCTGTAGTAAAAGAAATTATCTATCACAAACTGGACTGATTTCCAAGCCACTCTATGACACACCTTCCCTGTATTCTTTAGGACATTAAATAATCCCTTTTAGTAAATAGCTGCATTTCCCAAATCTTGGTCATATCAAACATGTAGCAGCATGAGATGTCTTATTAATCACCTGTATCCTATTTCAACCTCTGTTCCACTACACTAACAATAAAGAGAAAGCCTTTAGCCACAGATCTGCTTTTCTTGTTAGATACATAAAACATTTCTATAGTAACCTGCTGCAGAATTCAGAGGCAAAGGTGCTGTGATTCCAGAGCTTTACTTCCAAATTCTGTCTAGCATTAAATTCTGTCCCAGCCCTCACATTTTGCCCTTTTCTAGGCCTGCCTGACTTTTCACTGAGCATAACCAGACATTTCAAAATAAATTATAACACTTGAAAGCTGTAAAGAATCACTTCTGCCTTTCTACTTCATTTCTCCCTCCTTTGTTTCATGCTGCTTTTGTCCCTGATGCCTGACCAGAGTAAATTCCTGAGCATCTCATGTTTATTCACCAGGTTGCTGCTGATAATTGCAGTTGAAATCTCAGTAGCTTTCAGCTATGGCAAGTATTATTTTTTTTTTTTTTTAGAAAGCATTCCTATTCCAAGTTATTGCATATGGTATCTTAGGCCTTGATCTTATGAACATCATGCTTGATGCCAGGAGTAGTCAGGCTGTTAAAGTCAAGCACATACATAAATGTTGGCAGGATCTGTTCTTTCCTAAGTGTAACAGTGTAATAATTTAACAAAGTGTGTTATACACGTAAGGCGCATTTACCAGGCCCCCACAGAACAGCTGTTCATAGTTCAGAATGATAATCCATAAAATGTATCCATGTCAATATATATCTTTAAGTGTGGAAGTATACCACAGATGATGGTTTTTACAAGCAGCTGTCATGTGTTGTATTGTAAAATTCGCTACAATATGCTGCTTGTGTGATTGGGTGTGGTTAAAATTTGGGATTTTAGGACTAAGTCTTGTTACTGTTACAGAAATAAAAATTCTTCCAGGTTTGTTATAGTAAAAAAAGAGCTCCTCTCTGCCACCTTGTGTAGCAATCTCTAAAATACAGAATTGGATATTCAGAGGAAAACTGGTAGCAATGGTGGTCAGATTTTAGAAATTAGTGCTGTATCTTCATATCATTGAGGTATGGATTCCCTTCAAAAAATACCCAACAGAGTGCTAGAAAACTTAGAGTGAAGGGCTTGCATGAACATTGTGAATCCATAACAATTAGGAAAACCAGGCTAAAATATTTTTATGCAGTGAAACAATAAATGAAGTGCAGGTATCTATAGTGCTAACAGATCCCTATCTTAAATGAGACGAACTAGAAAACTGCTATTACCTCCAAAAGCAGTAAGATTATCTTGTCTTTTTTTTCTCTAAGTTCATTGCTAAACTTAGTTTTCACAGTGGTGTGAATGTAATGCTCTCTGGGTTATTTCTCTGAAGCCTGTGGTAAAGAAGTTAGTAATGCTTTTTTTCCTGTCAGAAATACTCCGTATTTTTGCCTCTGTAGCATAGGCTTTGATTTGTAATTTCAAAGCCCACAGTGTCACAGTGAGCTTCTGCTGACTCGCTCTATGCATCTTGCTTCCAGAGTGTTCTAGATGTTATGAGCTGAGATCTGTTTTCTTGCCCCAAGATACATTTGCCGCTTCCACTGTTGTAGTCTAAATGGACTCTGCACCTCTTTACTTAGCTGTGTTCCCAACTGTTAGTCCTTAGAGCTACTGCCAGCTTTTAATGGAGTTCATAACCAGGCAGAGAAATGTGAGATGCTGAGCAACCTTAGCTCACACTACAATCAGCCAGAGAAGAGCAGGCTCAACATACTGAAGCCATTGAGGCCCAGGTGCATGAAGGTATTTAATTGTCCAGATTTAAACCTCTGATTCCCCAGAGATTTCAATGATGAGTTAACCATCTAATAGTCACGGCAGACAACTTCTGCTCATTTTACTTGCATAACTAATTTAGGAAAGGCAGTGGCACTGCTTGACTAAATAAGGTGAAGTGTTTGGCTGTAGACTAATAACTTATAATTAAACAAATGAGTTGTTTAAATTGCTTAGCTAAACTACCATTGTTCAATATCTAACCCTCTTACCAATACTTATAAATGCAATTAAACAAATGTGAAATCAAAACCAAGATATAAAAATCTAAAATTAGAAAACTAATTAGCACTGTATTTCCTGGTTCTAAAAGGAAAAAAAAATTGCCACCAGATTGAGAAAACTATGAAAAAATTCTCATTCAATTAATAAATTATTTAGCGATAATCCTGAAATTTAGTGTACTTACAGCTGGTCTTCAAAGACTTAGTTCTTTATAATGGTGATATGAAAGTACCTGTAGTGTTATACAGGTATTTATACATGTATGCAGTGGTACGTACAAGGAATTTTTTAGGGTG
The DNA here is from genome assembly GCA_013396935.1 of Baryphthengus martii. Classification (NCBI taxonomy): domain Eukaryota; kingdom Metazoa; phylum Chordata; class Aves; order Coraciiformes; family Momotidae; genus Baryphthengus; species Baryphthengus martii. Next base: position 106,273 of record VWZK01007638.1, on the reverse strand, counting down.
GCTTTCATGTCACACTCCAACTTTGGAAGTTTAACTCTCTAAAGTTAGATAATCACTCCAACCTGCTAGTCTCAATTGCTTCATTAGTCAATTGAGAGAAATAAGGAATTCTAAAATGTCTTTCTTGCTATCTTATGAAAGATGGGATGAAACATAATTTGAAAGTTCTCCTCTTTCTACAGTCAGTGGAAAGGAGTCTGGTCAGCCTGCCTGCTACTTTTGATGTTTAACTATTCAGCTGGTGATGTTTGAAAGAAGAAAGATCACTATTTTCTGTGGTATTAAATCATTATTTTTACCAAAGATTTTTACCATTGTATTGAAACACTAAGTTATTAAAACTCTAGAAAATCCCCATCAGACTATGCAAAGTTCCATAGGAGATTTAAAGTGGTATGGGAGTAGAGTGGTTTTTTTTGGAGTGCATTATGGTTTTTAGATTGGTTTTTGGTTTGTTTTTTTTTTGGTTTTTTTTTTACCAAAGACTGGAAGATCTGTCTCTGTTCATCCTCTGACTGCAGGAGCTAGAATTCTTGTTTGGATATAAAATCCTTACTGCGATTTCTGAGGAATGCTAGAAGATGGGAAGATGGGGAAGGACACTTCATTCGCTCACAAAATGTTTGTGTGTCTACAAGATAAGCAGCACCTTCCAGAATCAGTCCCCGTAACATCAACCAACTTAATGAGCATTATCCCTGAACAAATCTATTCATTACTGCTAATCAAAATCTTGTGCTTGCTTTATGTATACTGCCAGACATTCTACTCCCCCACAGTTGCCCCATGCTATCATCCTACACTAAAAGTTTACACTTCCTCAGTCTGCTCTAGTTTATATCGAATGAAGATTATTAAATTATACACAGGGGAACAGGTGGGTGGAGCAGCTGGCATGAGAAGTGAGCAGCCTGACAACAACAACAAAAAAAAAATCAGAGTAGATTGCAGCACAAAAATTTTCCTAGGAAATTGCAAATTTCACAATCTGTTCATGAGAACTGATGGTATAGCTCGTGTGCCAGGTAACAAGTCTGGGATACTCTAGACTCACTGGAAGCAGACTATTCAAGACCTTCAAAGATCTTGTTAGTTTTGGCTTCAGTCTATTACACTATATCATGCAATCCTACTCATTCTGGAAAGCAATTATTTATGAATTTTGTAAGTAGTTTGAAAAGGTCACAATGTTTTTTCAGTCTTAATGAACTGACTGATTTACTGTATTTTTTATTACAGATTAAGGTTTAAAGATAGCTCTGTGAGCTTTTATGCAGAATTTGAGGGTATTATTTGTTTTCATTCAGTGACATGAAGAAAACATCAGTTTGAACTGGTTCTGGTGAACACCAGTCAAAGAAAGCTAATCACCTAAAGAAACTCTTCCTAATTTGGGTGCAGCATGGTAGGTGACCTGGTTTGTCGAAATGTTGCAGATTCAGAAGTACGCAATGTTTATGTTGTAATGAACCGGGAAAACCAAGGAGAATGCAGTAACAGTCAGGACAACCTGATAGGGCCACAGTGGCAAAGTTTCTACAGCAAGTAAATGTATATATGGCTATGGAGGAGGCAGATGACAAGATTAGATGTGGAAGGAAAGAGAAGCTGCCAGCTGATGTCCAATACTATGGCAGTTCATCCTGTATCGTTTTCTGGGAACCCAGACTGAAACAGTCTCTTGGTTAGGCTGTCTCAGGACACAGCAGAACATCTTACCTCTGTGAGCTGGATGCTGTTGTGATTTATCCCTGGTTATCTTCTGTTTTGACTTGAGAAGCCTTTCTCAAGAAAGTTTTATTAAAATACATACATTTCTGCAAAAAAATGCAGTCCTGATAAGTCAGCATTTTTCAAATGAAAAGTGTTTGATTAAGAAGTTTCCAGCCAAGTCTAATTATAGCATCCTCTTTAAATATTTTAGGGTTTCAGACAACACTTGAAAAAGAAACACAAAGAAACATTTGTTACTACTAATGTCTTTCATATTACTCAAATTGAAAGAAACAATTAAATATGTTATAAATGGTATCTTGATAAACATTTGACATGCCACTGAATAATATTTGGTGGCTTGAGTTTCTAATTTCTCTCCTTTAAATTTGAACTTCCTTCTAGTTCTTATCTGAATTACTGTTGAACACAAGCCAAAATTCACTCAGACTTCCTTTCTACACAAATTTAATTAAGAAATGTAAACATTTGGAGTGTGTCTTGGGGAAGGGGGAGAGGCAGGGACAGAGAAAAAAAAAAGAAAAGAATTGTCAGTGGGAAAGATGCATGTAGGCCGAAAAGAGAGAGGCTGGTTTTATGTGGAAAAAAGAATCAGTAGTAGATTTTGAGATGGACAAAGTAATCTGTTACTAGAGGCGGCAGGTTTCTTGCTTATGACAGAAGAGAGAGCCAGCTGTGTGTGAAAGAAAGGTAACTCTAGTTTGTAGAGTGCTGTTAATGGCAGGAGAATGTGCTTAAATTTTTGAAATACTTTGGTTATTGTGGAACATGCAGTGAGTGTTGTTTTGAAATTAGACTATTTTATTGTTGTTGACATGCTGCTTCTCATAGGCTTTTGTTGAATGACTTGCAAACTCCTGGTATAATCTGAAAGACCATGGTGAATTTTACAAGAACAAAGGTAAAGAGAGTAATATGATGCCAATAATAGAAGAGAGACAGTAGGAGGAAAGGCTCGGTATAAAATATGGATTCTTATATGTATGTCACTTTAAGGCACACTTAATTTGGTAGCGTGGAAATTGTCAATGCAGTTTTGAGACCACTACACTGGGAAAAGCTGGATAATACATGCAAAGGCCAACACGTTTCTGACTCATTGTCTAGAGTCTGGTAAAGCAAGTGACAGCTGGTAGTGTTCTTAATATCAGCATCAAATCCAAGGAAACCAGCCGAAGCATGTAGCTGAGAAAATTGATTACCCATTTAAAAAGTTCAAAGGGTATGTGAGGAAAGTTAGAAAAATACTTTGGCTTTTGAACACACAGCTCTTTCACAGGAACTTCAGGAGTTAGACTAACTTATGTAAGAATGCATGCTGAGAATATTTCACACAATGTATGAATTCCAAGAAAATTGTCAAAATCCTTTAGCCGAGATAGATGAAGCAAAAAACCCAAATCAAACCCAACCAACAACCCCCCCAAAATTCCAGTGCCAGTAGATTTGCTTTTTTCTTGCATTGTTTAAACATATATATTGAAAAGCATGTCTGGAAAGTTTCTGCAGCACTAGACAGAGATAAACATTAAAACCATGGGATCCCAACATCCTGGTTAGCGATAGACATTGATCTGGGATATACCATGGCAAAATGAATCTGCAAGCAGCCCTCCTCTGATCACACTTGAAAGAGGAGGTTTATTCCATCAAGGCCTAGGAAATGTTACCACATACCCTCTCCCCCACCTCCTTCCCTCTATATTGTGTTACTAGTGTTAGTCAAGAGTAGAAAGGGTCTAGGAAGGATTCCTTGGGAGCTCAGAGGAATCTGTCTGCTCTTGAGTGCCCAGCTGGGAGACAGTTGCAGAAGCAACAGGTTGGTGTTGGGACCATCACAATTAAAGTATTTTTTGGCTGTAAAAAAGACTTTAAAAGCTTCCTGTGCTAGAAGTGTCCGGGGAGCAGTACTTTACAGCATCTTGATTTAAAAATAGAAGTGTTTTTTGAATGCTTATTCAGGAGCTATTCATAGGAATAAGGTGGATATTAATACTCAAAAGTCAGATGGATTTATAAGATATCGATAAATTATAGTTATCTATTTTGTGGCGTCAATGTTGTATTAGTAAAAAGGGTTTTTATAACCTGCTTTAAAATATAAGTTAACCAAATTAAAATTAACCTGAATCTGGATACATATACTTCAATAGTGTCTAATCTTAATAGAATTGTGAGAAACAGCTGGACCAAATTTTTTATAGAGGTTTATTTGTAGCTCTTGAAAATGAAGTTATTGTAGAGTTGCCTGCCTTGATGGAGAAGTAAACTGCCTTCTGACTGTTACACTGCTGCTTTTTTATATTCTCTTTTAGTATATCATCCTAGGCTTTCATATTTTTTTACATATTGCTATCAATTATTGCTGAGACAGACTCCATGAGGATATGAACCTGTCAGAGACTTTATTTTGGAGCTATGTGAAGAGCATACATTTTTCAGAAAACCAGGATGAACTTTAAAACCATGGCAGCTTTTGTTTGTTTACTGGAATACAGCATTTCAAGGTGCTTAAATCAGAACCACGTTGTCTGTGGTAACAAAATAAAATATTTCTGTCACATATAATAGTAGAAATCAGCTATGTGCTAAAAGGAAATGGCACTGAGTTTTGTACGTTCTGTGTCCCTAGAAAAGGCGGGAGCCTTGCTCTTTAACAAGTGTATTTTCAGAGTATGCAACTGTCCTCGATGATTAAAGTCCACAGATGCAGATTAATGTAGTCTTTGGTCTTTTTTTGGCCATGATACTGTGGCTGAATTTGCTATCCTGTGCGTCTTTTAGAGATATATTTTGCTTTTTTAGGTTTTCAGTGTTGGAAACAGACACAGTATGGATGAAAATTGGCAGAAAAATGTGAAAAGCTTCAGGATTTTGAGTCAGGTGGCAGAACATTCGGGAAGCTTGTGGCACACCACAGATGGTTGGTATAAACTGTTGTGGCAGAGCAGCTCTGCCAGGAACCCCATGGAGTTTATTTCTAAAGTAAACTTTTAAAAATACACAGAATATTAAAGTAGGAAAAAAAATAATAATTTGAAAGCAGTGTTAATATCTTAGTGTGTTGTTATGCAGTTCCATATAGCCCCATCATTTTTCTTTTCCCTCTAGTTAGTTAAGATTAGTATCTTGACTTTTCTAATTCCACCTTCTCTGATCTTTGTACTCTTTCAAAAAAACCATGTAGCTGGTCTGGGACACACACTGTACTATTGAGCCAAGAGCTGAACTGAACGGGCAAAGCTATAGATATTTTTATATTTACAAAAGAACCATGAATAGGGTTAAGGAGAAAAAGCATGGTTTTACATAGTATGTATTATAGGCTTATGAATGAAACCAGAGCATTTAATAAATATTAAATAATATTTATATTATTTATGTATCATAGAACCATAGAATGGTTTTGGTTGGAACAGACCTTGAAGATTATCAAGTTCCAACTACCCTGCCATGGACAGAGACTCTTTTACTAAACCAGGTTTCTCAAAGCCTCATCTAACCTTGCCTTGAAGACTTCCAGGAAGGGGGCATCTACAACTTCTCTGGGCAACCTCTTCCAGTGACTCACAACTCTCCCAGTAAAGAATTTCTTCCTTGTATCTAATCTAAATCTCGCCTTTTTTAGTTTGAAATCATTACTCCACGTCTTACCATTACACTCCGTGATAAAGAGTCTCTCCTCATCTTTCCTGTAGGCCCCCTTCAGCTACTGGAAGACTGCTATAAGGTCTCCCAGGAACCTCCTCTTCTCCAGGCTGAACAACTCCCAACTCGTTCAGCCTGTCCTCACACGAGAGGTGCTCCAGCCCTCTGACCATCTTTGTGACCCTTCTCTGGACCTACGCAAACAGGTCCATGTCTTTCATATGTTGGGGCCTCAGAGCTGAACACAGGACTCCACGTGGGGTCTCCTGAGAGCAGAGAGGGAGAATCACCTCCCTTGGCCTGCTGGCCACACTTCTCTTGATGCAGCCCGGGATATGATTGGCCTTCTGGGATGTGAGAGCACATTGCTGGGCCCTTATTCAGTTTTTCACACACCAACACCCTCAAGTCTTTCTCCTCAGGGCTGCTCTCAATCCACTCATCAGCCAGCCTGTATGGGTGCTTAGGATTGCCCCAACCCTGGTGCAGGACCTTGCATGTGGCCTTGTTAAACTTCATGAGGTAGGTATGGACCCACCTTTCCAGCCTGTCAAGGTCCCTCTGGATGACATCCCTTCCCTCCAGCGTGTCAACCACACCACACAGCTTGGTGTTGTTGACAAACTTGCTGAGGCTGCACTCAATCCCACTCTCTTGCCAATAAAGATGATACACTTTTTTTTTAACATCTTAAAAGATCTTAAAAAGAATTTTTTTTGTTATTTGTGTGCAAAATTTTACATATCTAAAAATACATTTATTCTTATATATACATATTTTTATGTACAAAAATAAGAATATTATAGAATGTAAGATAACACAAGTTTTATTATACTAAGGAATATTATTACTTGAATTATTCTATAAAGTGTAAAAAGTTTGGCAGAAGATTGGGAATAGGAGTGGATGGGAAGATCCATTCCTCTAATACTGACAGTCAATTAGGTGTTTTTTGTTATTGTTGTGTTTGTTTTGTTTATTTTTTTTTCCCCTTGGGTTTTTTTTTTGGGGGGGTGGGGTTGGGCCCTTTTAACAAAGGAGAAAATATTCTTAGGAGAAGAGTAATTGTCAGCTGAAAAATTCCCAACCACACAGAGCAAATTGGATTAATACAAAGCTTTGAATTTGAAAGCTGGGAATTTGAAAAGATATTTTCAAGAATATTGCCCAAATTTCAGAATTTCTTTGGATTGCAGTCCATGGTGCTTGTCAAGTCTTAGCTACCAACTGATATTTCAAGAAGAAACTTGTATCCATAAAATTAGTGTTAGATTCTCAATCACTTTTTTTTACTTCCCTGATTAGCTAGAGGAGCCAGTATTTAGAAATGTCAGTCAAACTCTATATTTTTAAAGTGATAAAGGGATTTCAAGCTGTGACTCATGTCTTAAAAATTATTCTATTGTACACTACTGCAAAAATGTAAGTACTGTTTTAGCCAATTTAGATAACACCTACAACTTGCTATCTTCAAACAGATCTTACAGTCATTTGAAATAAAGTAATTGTCAAAATAAGAAGAGATTCACCTTTTGTACCAGTAAAATATATCTTCTAAGATAACACCATAACCTCTCCCCCTTAAAGTCTCAAACATTGAGTACATCTGTATTTTTTCTGCAACATTTTGATGTGAAGGTTTTACTCAAGATTTCATTAAACTAGGTCATAAAGGAGAGCGAGCTGAGGTTATCTAGGCTAATTTGATTGTCTCTAAAAGCCATGCATCTGTTGAATTTTCAATGTGGTTTTTTTTTCCCTCTGCACCTCAGCCTTTCAATTTGGTGAATGAACTTATTATTTCTTTCAGGTGAAACTCCCATGAAGTTAGTAGCAAAGTGCCATGGGCTAGACTTTTTGGGTCACTGTGTATAAATCTGTACTAGGAATTAAATTATAGACTGAATAAAATAGTTTGAAATTAAGCTATGCCCAATGGAATTACTTCCTGATTTTTAATTTTTTTTTTTAATTTTGTTTTTTTTTTTTTTGGGGCAGGAAGCAAGTTAAGTCCTTTCTAGGCTAAGTCAGAGAGCATAACCTATAATTGTTGTAAGAATTAACACAAAAAAGCCATGTATAAAGCTTGGAAGGTGTCAATGACGCTTTACTGAGATAATATGAGGAGTTAAGTTTGTGGAAAAAGTTGACCAGTTGTAGATAACATATATTTAACAGTATGCCTTTTACATGGGATATGAATGCTGTGTCATGCATACCTTGCCATTTTTGTCTTGCAGAATGGAATAGGGTAAGAGAAAAACCCACAAACATGGTTATATAGGTACAGTAACCTCATTATACAATTAGGTGTAATCATCCTATGATGTACTATAACGTGGTGTTTGTGGTGAATCTGTACGCAAAGCCATATTTTTTATGTTTCAGCCTCAAGCCTATTAGACTTGTATGTTATTTTGTTGTACCTTTCCACTTCCATAGCAACAATTTAGCTATTCTCAGCTCATAGTAGTTGTGAGAAAATAAAATTCCATCTGTTTTTGCCAAATGAAGTCTGAATTAACCTTCACTTGTTATACATCACTTATTTCCACTCCTAGATTGGTTAATCAAAGTAGTGTCTGTTGGTGTTGCACAAAGTAAGCAAACTGCCCTGCTAGTGAAAAGCGTACGTGGTCACTCAGTGTCACAGCTGATTAATAACTGCAATACTGGGGTCAATGTAAGCACTGGAGTAAAGGAGAGTTCTGACAGCACGCTTGAGACCAGCACCACAGAATCAGGTTCTAACCCTCATACTATATAGTAACAGTGCTGATCAGGAAATCTAGTTAAGTCTCAATTTGAATAATGTTTTTAGAAATACATCCGAGAAAAAAGTTTCATTGTTCTGAAAGCTGGCCAAATGTAGTGCCAGCATCTTGCCCTATACTTTTCCACAACCTCCCTCTGCTTGTTTGGTTATGACATGTTGTTACCAAATGCTCTGCTAGAACTTGAGGGAAGATCTCAAGCCTTTCCATTTGCTGTGAATTATTTGATCAAGATGACACGTTCTAAATCCTCTTGGCCCGGAGTAATGACTAAGGCTCTTCTTCAATCTAACTTTTTCTTCAGAAACTCTTCAGGACACGTGATGCTTTGAGCATTTCTTTGCTTCTTCATGGACATGAAGAGGTCATGCTGCTTCTGTGACTTTTCAGTGCCTTGCTGCCTTGGTACTGTTACGAGATACTCTTAGTCTTTTCACCAGCCTGTCCACTATTTGCACCATGAGGAAGCAAAACTATAAATTCTCTTCCTGTCACATCTTTAGAAATCTACCACAGAATTTATTGAGAGCTCTGAAATATCTATCTCCAACACCTTGACAAAGCAAGGATTTCAGACATGACCTGTAAAATGCAGAGAAGTCTCCGGGCTCCTTGTTTCACAGAAAACTGAAAATTGGGATGATTCTTCTTGTCTGTATTTTGCTGACTGTGCTCTACATCTCCTCTCTGCCAATGGCAAGAATGGAAAATCTAAATGTAACAACCACTCGCTCCATGGCCATTTCAGCAGGCCCTTCAGAATTTCTGCAGCTGCTCTCCACGTGGGGCTCATCAAACACCTCTCCCTTCACAGTTTCTCGAACGCCTCCACCTCAGCATTTCAATAACTCAAGCTGCTTGCTTTCTTGCTCGCTCTCCCTGCTTGCCTGCCAGAACCAGAAAGCCTTTGTTAAAGGCTGCCCTGTCAATCATCCTGAAGGCCTCTTTGGAGGTCTGATTAGATAATTTCTTCAGGAACAAGCTGAATCTATCTGGTGCAATTTATACAAAGGGGTATGAAGGAGGGAGGGATTTAACTAAAAGGTGAAGTCATGCTTCTGTGCTGCAAGACATATTGTCATCTGTGATCAGTGAGATATTTTCAGACTGTAAGGAGTTTTGCATGCAGAAGTTTAAGATACGCAGTGTCGTTTGGGATTGTTAGGGCTTCCCTTTAGTCCAATGCTTGAGAAACTGGCTAAGTTATCTTGTGCTGGAGCTTGAGACTGCTATGCTCAAAGTGCTACTGTGGGGTTGGTAGTCTACACAGTGAGCGCAGACATACCTACAGCCTGTACAGACAACAACTATCAGCACAGATATTCCCTTCATCTTTCTAAACCCTTACAGACTGGATTTTAGAGGAAAGTTTTCTGAGTGTGGTGGTCTGGATCCCCTATCTTATAATTTCACAAAATTGCTTAACATTGGATTCTGTTCACCCAGAAGAATGGATAATGGGCTAAATTTCACTTTCACAGGAAGTACTGGGGACTTGACAAGTTCTGTGGCTAGGCTGGCTGTGCACAAGGCGTGAGGAGATTCCCCATGAACCCCCTCTCTGGATAAACTGCAGCCTATCCAGCTTTATCTGATAGTCTTCACTCAACAAGAAGTAAGATGCCTGGCTTAAAAAAAAACAAAGGTAAAAGGAACAAGTTATTTATTTGTGATGCCCAAAGCACTCAGCTTGCACGCTGAAGGAAGAGATTTTATTTAGATATACTACTTTATTCACGCAATCCTGGCTAATGTAATAGCCTTACTAAAACTACACATAAGAGCTTTTTCTGGCCTGCTGCTGCTGTAAATTTTGCTTAGAAATCAGATTGCAGAAAGTTGATATTACTTGATTTAATTATTGTTGTAGTTTAAGGGTTATAGAATCATAGAATAGAATCATGGAATTGTCAGGGTTGGACGGGGCCTTAAAGTTCATCGAGTTCCAGCCCCCCTGCCATGGGCAGGGACACCTCCCACTAGATCAGGTTGCCCAGAGCCTCATCCAATCTGGCCTTAAAAACTTCCAACGATAGGGCTTCCACCACCTCTCGGGGCAACCTGTTCCAGTGTCTCACCACCCGCATGGTGAACAACTTGTCTGAACGTCCAATCTAAATCTACCCTCCTCTAGTTTTGATCCATTCCCCCGAGTCCTATCACTACCTGACCTAAAAAGTCCTTCACCAGCTTTCTTGTCAGCCCCCTTCAGATACTGAAAGGCCACAATAAGGTCTCCTCACAGCCTTCTCTTCTCCAGACTGAATAACCCCAACTCTCTCAGCCTGTCTTCATAGGAGAGATGCTCCAGCGCTCTGATCATCCTCATGGCCCTTCTCTGGACACATTCCAGCACATCGGTATCTTTCTTGTAATAGAGGCTCCAGAACTGGACGCAGTGCTCCAGGTGGGGTCTCACGAGAGTGGAGTAGAGGGAGAGAATCACCTCCCTTGCCCTGCTGGCCATGCTTCTCTTGATGTGGCCCAGGATACGGTTGGCTTTCTGGGCTTCAAGTGTGTACTGACGGCTCATGTTGAGCTTCTCATCCACTAGCACCCCCAAGTCCTTTTCTTCAGGGCTGCTCTTAAGCCAGTCACTGCCCAGCCTGTATCGGTGCTTGGGATTGCCCCAACCCAGGTGCAAGACCTTGCACTTGGTCTTGTTGAATCTCACGAGGTTGGCACAGGCCCACCTCTCCAGCCTGTCCAGGTCCCTCTGGATGGCATCCCTTCCCTCCAGCGTGTCAGCCGCTCCACACAGCTTGGTGTCATCGACAACCTTGCTGAGGGTGCACTCAATGCCACTGCTCATGTTGCCAACACAGATGTTAAATAAGACCGGTCCAAGTACCAAGCCTTAAGGGACTCCACTTGTCACCAGCCTCCACTTGGACATCTACCCATTGACAGCCACTCTTTGGATGTGGTGTTCAAGCCAGTTCTTCATCCACCGAGTGGTCCGTCCATCAAACCCATGTTTTACTAGCTTGGAGAGCAGGATGTCATTGGGACAGCGTCAAAGGCTTTGCTTGGGGCCAGGTAAATGACGTCAGTTGCTCTTCCCTTGTCCATTGATGTTGTGACCTTTTCATAGAAGGCCACCAGGTTTGTCAGGCATGATTTGCCCTTGGTGAAGCTGTGTTGATTGTACCCAATCACCTCTTTGTTATTCTGCCTCAGCAGTGCCTTCAGGAGGATCTGCTCCATGATCTTATTGGGCACAGAGGTGAGACTGACTGGCCTATAGTTCCCTGGTTAATAGATTTGAGTTGGGGGTGGGGCAGGTGATAACCCTAGGACCCTGAGGGGTCAGAAGGCAGCTGTTATTCCCTCCCCTTCCCTGCCACACTGCATAAAAGGAGACAGGAACCTTGGGAGACTCTTCCTCCCCGGGCTCTGCTGCTGCTCTGAGTGCCCCGCATTGAGGATGGGCCTGATTGCCCATGCTCTTCACAATCCATCCTCATCCGAGAGCGCGTTTTGTATATAGCTGTATATCCTTCTTCGCTTTTGTACCTTACTATCCCTTTTCCCCTGTTTATCTGCTGTTATTCATTATATTTGTTATAGTCTTAATTTCCAATTACTGGTGAGGCGTTTTCTTCCTTATTCCCCTTTTTATCCTCCCCTGGGAGGGAAGGGGACTAATAGAAATCCTGCTGTATGTTTCACATGGGCTTGTCCTGAGCGTTAAATGGAGACAACTATAAAACAGCTGTCAGAGCAAAGTAAAGAGCCTAACTGTGGCTTGCTGGCTTGAGGTGCCGTTGAATGAACTCCAGAGAGCTGGAGTAGCAGTGGCAGCAGGACCACACCTTGTCACAACCACCCGTAGCAGAAACTGGCCGTTGCTTGGCAACGAGGATTGTTTCTTTTCCTTTTCCAGAGGTTTAGCAAAAAGCTGAAGCAACCAATTTGCAGAGCAGCATAAGGTTTGAAAAGAACAAATAGTTGTTGAGGAAAAAGCAGTCAAAGAGTGAGATCAGAGATTGTTACTTGGATACAGCAAAAGCCAACACAACAGAAGGGTTGGAAGGGGAGGCAAAGGCGAAATAACAGTCGACTTATTTAAGGGTTGGAAGGATTTTTAATTTATTATTTTTTTAAGTGCCTATGTGCCTAGTGGCAATACAGGTCTTTGACACTTGCTGTCCCAGAAGCGTTTTCAGAAAATTGTTTGTAGAAATCTTCTCTTCTTCACCTTCCAGTCACTTTCTCTTTCTGAGATTTTCATGTTTATATTCCTCTTTATGTTTTACTATTTGCCAAAGTGAGGGCAGTACTGATTTCAATAAAAGGCAGTTTTGTTGAGACAACAGGGGCCCTTAATACACATGGGTTACTGCTGCTGATTCTGTGTGTCTGGTGCCTCGCTACTTGCAGTTTCAGGCAGGAGACACTACATCTTTTGCTCATCTGGAAGATTTTTCTTCATAATCTCAAAGGTTACAGAAATAGACAGAAAGATTCCCTGATATGAGCACGAGGAAGCCATCACAGGTCCATTCTTTGCAGAGTGCTTCCTGTCGAAGTTCTGATTTGAGTTCTGTTTTACAGGTGAGGGAGATACAGTTGTATTTCTCAGCTCAAATTTTCCCTGTGTTTCCTTTCCATCCACATGGCAAGTGTGCAGTGCTAAAGTCTTCAGTAGATCAGGTCACAGAAACAAGTAATATGAATGTAAAGGAGACAGGCTTATTTGCGATGGCTTTACCATGGATAATTCAGATAAATACTCAAGTTCAGAGGTATGATGAGTTATTGTAGAGAAGATCGCTTGGCTCTTGCTATATGCTCTGGTTGCTAGTGGTATGCATGTTATATAGATTAGAATTACCTCAAATATTTTTACCTTTGTTGTACTGACATTTTCACTTACATATGCAGACTTATATTACAATTCAGCAACAGGTTGTGCAACTTCCTCTTTGAGTCCATGTAGCATTTCTAAGATCTCCAAAAATATACTCCTGGAAGGGAAATGGAGCATAAGGAGCTAGGCATGAATACATTTCCCAATACAGCAGGCTTTTCAGGGTAACTTTTTTATAGTGCTGCCTTTTGCAGCAATGAGCAGTTATTCACACAGATACTCTGGTGGATTTGCTTTCTGTGAGGTGCTACTGACCAGGATGAGGGAGAATTTGCAATAATCTGCACTCAAGATTTGATATCACCATTGGATTGATACAATATAGATTTTCACTCCTTGTCGTCTCTGTTAGTTTCCTCCTTCTTCAGTTTTCTGAATTGCATGCTGTTTTTTCCACATATAAAATCCCAGTTCTGCACAATTCTTTTTCTTTCTACATATGAATAGGTATGAAAAGATACATCAAATGTTTAATGCTTGGAAAACTCTAACACATTTTCTAAAGTAACAATATTTAGGTCCACTGCCTAGCTATCAGATTTATTGATCTCTCTCCTAAACTGTTTCAGTAAGCCGTAATTCCTATAAAGATTTTTTGGAAATTACTGTGTTTTACTTGAAGCAAAAGAAATGCCAAGGAGTATGTCCTCCAAAAAAACTTTTAGAAGACATAGAGTAATAATTATGTATTTTAAATGCTGTTGAAGTAAATACATGTATTTTCCAATGGGTTTTGTGTAACCTTACACAGTATTACAGCTCAATGTTTTACTTCATTACTGTAACTGCACTTGTTATATTTGATAATTAAAAGCACGTATCTTTGATGAATAGTAAAAGTGTGAAAAAAAAAAAGGAAATTCGAGGAGATTATTCTCAAGAATGAGAGCTGCAGGTTTTGACTTTCCTTCACTTGATATACTTTAGACCTGATTTAGTAGTCATTGACATCTGTGGATCAGGGGTTTTTTTTTGTTTTTTTTGTATACTGTGACATTCAGTGATCATACTGTACATGCCTCTCTTCTTTAACTGGCCCCAGAAGATGAAATATTTACTTTTCTCCTTCCTCTGGATCTGGAACTATCTGTTCTATTCTGAAATACTATTCAAGTGACAGAATACCTTTATTTGGGAGCATTCTAGCTTATTTGACTGAACCTATTTAAAGAGAAAGGCTTCACTCAAAAATAAAATAAAGAATTTGGGCAGTAATTTAAGTCCCTGCAGTTAAATTATGCTATTGGCTGCCATGCAGACAGTTCAAAAGAACTTCTGTGGAAACTTCCCTCTAAAAACAGTATTACTGCTAATTTCTAAGAGAAATATTGCTAATGTTGGAAATTTATTACAGTATAAACATTTCTAGCGGCTGATTCTGCACTTGTGTTCTCTATCAGAGAAAGTTTGATAATGCAACAAACAGTTTGCACTCAGACTCTGTCTTAAAATAATGTGAAAGTCTATAGATGTTTTATTTTTCATTTCTCAATATGATGAGCCAGCTGGCACAACTGATAGGCTGTTCCTGTGGAGTTGTGGCACTTCTAGAAGATTTCCTGTAAGAATAATGGTTGAGATGTACTCAACTAAGGTGACTTCTGTGTCACAAACTGCTCTTAGTGTGTGGTATTAAAAGCTTATGTTGTTTTTTCAACTTACTATACTTTGATTTTTTTTAAAATGACATGCAGTCTAGCAGTTTTGGCACTGATGAATGTGATACCTGTGTCATAATCTGATACCTGTGAGAGTAACCTCTTTTCCTAGAGATCTTGTAAAGCACATAAAAGCCAATGGAGTGCCCTGTTCTATTGTGTTATTAATAGAGTTCATAAGAGTGGCAGATGTTCAACAAGTTAGTCTATCATATTGTTGTGCATTATAGCTGCATATGCAAGCCTAAAGACATGTGGACCATATTATACTGCTGAGCCCTTTGAACATATTCTCAACAATAAAATGAAACAAAATCAAAAGACCTAAACTTAAAGGAATTCCTTTTGGCAGTCCTTCATTTAGTGCAATTGGGAATGTCTGTGCTGCTTCTGGGTCTGCAAATGGTGTGTAAAAGACCTGTCTATATTGCAATGTCATGTGTTACAAGTTTGCCTTGCTACTGTTAGGTTGGGCACCTTAGTCCAATATCTAGGTACAAGAATAAGCCAGTTCATCCTAGGACTGCCTAAATTTCTGTCAATAAATTCCCCATGTTGCATGCATTTTTACTTCAGTCTATGCCTAGAAATGTCAGATTCTGACGAGACTGGGCATTTTGTTGCTTGAATCTTACCACCATTCATAAAGTGAGAATTCCTCTGCTGCCTTCACTTGGAGGCCAATGCTCATGGGTGCCTACCTTCAATACAGAGAGGCACACGTGGACACCCTGTTCATCAATGGTTTAGTGATCAGGCTATTTGCCTGGGCTATGAGGGACTGCAGTTTAAAATATCTGTCTGCTCTGGAGTCAGATCAGAGCAGTTCCACTTTGCATTAAATATTCATTAGGCCCCTGAGTGAAAAAGAGAGAATAAATGATTCTATTTCAGTAGACAAGAGGCTTAGGCATTTAACTATGATATAAGAAAGTTATGTATAGGTTCTTATTCCAGTGACAGAATTTAGGGTAAGATCATCTTACAGTTTCTGTGATTTCTTTTATCTGTGCTCTCTCTCTGCTAAGCTTGAAATTTGTGCTTGCTTTACATGTATATGGCCTGTTCTTGCACTTGGTTGTCAGAGCCTATATCAGGTGCTGTGACAGACCACTGGCTGTGAAGTTTGTTTTCATGCTTTGGATGTAGACTTGTCTTTCAACGCCAATAAAAAAACCAAAACAAACTAGGTTGTTTTTCTTGATATTTAGTTAAATGCTGGTCTTCTATATACCATCCAAACAATGCACTTGTTTATATTCAGCAGGATAAAAGCTCCATGAAACTGGATTTCTGGAGCGCTATTAAATCGTGAGTCTTTTTAATTTTTTTTTATTTTATTTTCCCCCCAAACTGTTGTCAATGCTTGTGAATTTTTTAGATGAAGTGAGTTCTGCTGAAAATCTCTAAGGATATGATGGCATATTCAATTGGCAGCTTTTCTAGCAAGGAGAGTTCAGTTCAAGGTTGTGAGTCAGTATTTAATATCCTTCAAGGAAATAATTCCATCTATATCAGCCGTTGTACTTCCCTGGGTAGCTTTGACCTTGACAGAACAGATTAACAGTTAACTACACTGAGAAGTCTCAGCGATACTTTAGGCAGATCCAGGAACTTAGAATGGGAAACTGTGTTATGGCACAGAAATAGTGAATAGGGGCTAAAACTCACAGACCCAAGGACTTTTCGTGGTGAATGCTTCAGAAGAGAGGACGAAAAGACAGAAAATCTAATTTGCAGCAACTTCCAAAGTCCTCAGCAGCTTCAGTCATGTGGGAGTGTGGGCAGTTTAGAACCAGGCTGATGAGCAAATGTCAACTCTGACAGATTTCGGGTTTTGTCTCGAATTTTTGCTGTGTTACAAATTTATACCCTGCAGGTCCTGTCTTCTGTCTCTGGGTAAAAATTCCACTTAAATAGACGGGACTGGGGAGGGAAGGGAGAGTTCTTGAGTCTGAAGGCCACAAAGACTGCAATTATGAAGTTGTCTACAGTGCTGTAACCTAAACATTGGACTTGAGATGCTTGATTAAACTTCTGACTATCAGAAGGTGGCAGCATTGACGAAGAAAACAAGTAGGAGAGACGAATTTAAGTGAAAAGTGATATACGTTCTGCCTATTACTTTGAATAAAGCAGTATTGTCATAAGATAATGGCAATACAATAATTGAATACAAAAGAAATCTTAACATGTCTGTCTTGATAAGCAAGTCACTGAGTTTAAGACCATGTTATTGTTAAGTGAGGCAGGATTTTCTGAGGTGACCATCTAAGCACCATATCTAGCATTTACACAAAGTACAAAGTTTATTCCCGATGAATACAGTTATTAAAGTCACATGTCTATGGTAAACAGACATTTTGGCCCTCTATTTTGTCCTTTTCCTTTCTCAGTTTTCCTTTTTCCTTTTCTTTTCAACATCTCCCAAATGTAGGCCATGTCTAGACCTCCTAGTCCAACAGAAGGCTTAATTAGATGTGGTTGTGTTAAAATCATCGGCTCTAAGATTCTCTGTAGGTAGGAAACTCTGTGTTTGACATTACTGACAGTGGCCTAGTTTGTAATGTATTTGGCCTTATTGATGCCTGACTTGTCAATACTAACTGTGTGCTGAGACTGTGGGAGGGTCCCCTTGTACATTTGCTCCATAGTTCATCCTGAACCTACTCAACATAGATTTTTTTGTGAACAACATGTGATTAAACAGAGCTTACACTCTTCTGGGGGAATCTGCTATTCATCTAACTCTCACTGCAGCATCTTCAAACAACAAAGCCGTGACATTTATGACTGAGGTAGATAGTTGGTAAGTGTGGGTTTAGGGGCATATGTACATAGAGCATAACTTTGAAAGAAACATAATAATTTAACGTTCATTGTCCCAAAAGAGACTTCCTAATAGGGAGCCAGCTGTAACAGGCAATATATTCAGTTCCAAAATCTGCAGGCAGGTAACTCAGACACTTTACCATTGCATTACTCTTTTCAAGCTCCTCGCGTATTGACATGAAAATACACGGGTTCAAAAGACTTCTTGTCTGGGTCAGTGGAATCAAACATTTGGCAGATCCATTAAAAAAATCTAAGTTTATGGGTTTAGCATACTCTCTCTGTCTTAAAAGCTACAAAATAATTGGCTGTTCTGATGAGTTTGCCTAGTCGTATCTGTCCTGCACTCTTCCTGCCTTTTTTTTTTATTTTTTTTTTTTTTATGCCAGTATGAGGTGGGAAAATAAATACTTGTTTACATATGAGCAATGGCTCTTTATCCTTACATATAAGAGACACAGCATGGAGAAAGTACCTTACTTTCTCATTGCACCACCACTCTGTTCTCCTATTTTCAAGGTTCAGGCCATGCATTTAGCGATGCGACTACTTCCAAAGCTTCAACGAAGGAAGAATATAAGAAAACTTCTCTGCAAAAGTTCACCTGAAAATTCACTCATTTGTGGACTTCCAGGTTTTTCACTTGGAAAAGAGAAATCAAAGAGGTTGAGTTCAGGACATTACAAAATTAATGCATACAGCTTTCGTTAATATTTTTTTGTCTGCTTTATTTGCTATCCTTGTCTGATATAGAAATATGTGCTACTGTCTTATCTTCCTTTCTCTGGATTGTGACTTCTTCAGTACAATGGCTCTAACACCTGAGGTGAACAATCTCAACTTTTTGTTATTCACAGTGTATCTTGGAGAAAAGGATTTTTCCATCCTCTTTTGCTTTTCATTTTGCTTCCCTCTTTTCTATCAAAAGAAAAATAAGCAGAGTTCCTCTTTTCACCTTTGTCCTGCTTTCCCTTCTCTTTGCTGAGTGCCTGTCTTAGGTACCACATGCTATTCACCAGTTTCTTGCAACATCACAGGTTCAGAGTAGTGTAATTAAAATAAGAGTTAGACTTCATATCTGTGTAACAGCTAGTTCTTCAGCTTCTTACCTACTTTCTGATAGCTCTCATGGCCTTATTTTGACTCTTTGTATTGCTTGAGTAATATACCCACATTTTCTATTGCTAAGATACCATTAAAATGCCTTGTTAATTATATATTGTATATACAATTATGTGATCATAAGTGATAATGGGGACATAGGCAAGAGGAACAGAGAACATAATATGACAGAGGGACTCCAGTGTTTTAAATAAAGCCTAACTGTTTGGTTAAAATAAAAAAATGAATTAGTTCTTTATTATTCTCTTTTTCTGCAAATCTTCAGAGTGCTGTGATAGGAAAGCAGTCAGATTTTATTTGCACTTGTGGTGTGTTCATTGCTTGTTCCTGTCTTGGTTATTCTTGTTTGTAGTAGTCTTCCTAAAAAATGATTTTCAAAAATTAATACTATGGCAATATTTTGTACATATAATCTATCAATGTCACTAAATCTTTCCTGTTTAAAACCTCCTTCAGCACTACACTCTGAGTTATCAGCCTTTGCAGAGAACTTGGCTCCACCTTTTCTCTAGCTGTTTCTATTTTCTGCTCAAATTTTGGCATCCTCTCTTGAGACTTCCATGTCTTCCCATTTTTTCTCATCATCAGGATATGTATAAATATATGTAAATATATATAGTCTGGTTTTATATGTATGTTAAATATATATAAGAGGTCTTGATGTTTACTATAGAGAACAAAGAATTGGATTTCCTCCACTTGTCCTGTTGAAATTTTAGCTCTCAGTCTTCTTGTCAATGAAAATCTTGTCACTAACTTTTATAGGTTTGACTCCATAGCATTTAACTTAATGAACCTGTCTCTTGGCAAGATGAGTATTTGTTTTCCTTCTTCTGTGCTATCCTCTTCTTGTTGCTGATGGGAAAGGGGAAAGTATCCAAATTTTTCATATAATTCCTATACTACTATAGGTTAGAATGTTGTTCTCTTTCTCTAGTTTACTCCTGTAGCAGCTGAACAGATGAAGACATACAGTGATGGTTTGCCTGTTTAAAGGTTTGTTTAATGATCTGTGTTCTGCATGACTTTTAGTTTGTCATCCAGACACTTTACTATTACTCATGTGAGGTTATCATTGTGATAGAGGAGGGAAACTCCTGTATCGTGTTACTGGCAGTTAGAAAAATTTATGCATCGGGTCCTTGTGGTAATACAGGCCGAAGGAGGTGACTGTGGCAGTCTGGATAGAGCACTTGAGTTTGTGGTTACGTCAGCATGAGTGATGAGTTAATTCTGTTATTCCTTTCTGCAGTTCAGATTGTACACTGTTTTTAATACTTCCCTGTTCTCAGCTTTTCAAAGGTGGTAGTTGAAAAACCTCTTGCAGACTGACTTACAGGGGTTCATTACACGTAACTTTCAATCACTAAGCTCTTCAACATCCGATTTCCCTATTTCTACTAGCCCAAGCTAGGTTTGTATTAGAGATCTGTATTAAATTAAAGCAATACTAAAAACCTGTTGGCTTTGCAGCTCTATTCTAGTCAGTATGTAGTAGTAAAATTGTAAAATTCAATTCCTGTAGGAATTAAGTCCACCAATAGTGTTATACGTTTTAAAATTAATCTTAATTTCAAACCTTCAGTCCGAATGCCTCAGCGAGCTTTTCATGCTGTAACTTTTGTGTGCATAATTAGATTTTTTATGGATTTTCTTCTGCTACTGTGTTTATAATCTTATCAGAGCAAAATACTGTGTCATTGTAAGTACTTATTATGTACTATGAGCCATGAACAACGCCTCTTTGTAATAAGCTACTTGTCTGGTGTCAATAAGGTTTTAGGTTATAAAATTAGCATTTTTAAAAGGTGGATTGCAGAACTTGAAGAACTTCTTAAAGATTCCTGGAACATTAAATTACTTTTGAATGAACATTTTGTTGTAGATTAATCTATTCACGATGCATGTCAGTTAGAAAGTGTTATTATAGTAGACATATAGGAATGGGCATTTCATAGTGAGGGACTTAAAATATTCAGGTTATCAGTATGTACTCACCAGTGTAAGCTGCAGGTATAAGACTTTGCTGTTGGGAGAACCAATTGTCATGGTGCTAAATATGCCCATCTCCAGATAGTGCCAGCAGAACAATACATGCTGCAATAGTGTTAGGGAAGCAGTGGTAATAACTCTGTATTTATAAAGTAGGGATTGTAGTTGCTCACGTATAATAAATAACCTTGGTTGTATCATGGTACAGAAATAATGTGGGTTTAATGTGGTACAGCTTGGGTATTTTTCTTCTGTAGAACTGGCATGTGATCATGAAAATTATTTTGGGGAATACCTAGGGAGATTACAGTTCAGTATTAACTCCGAGCTGCTTTGTGATTTTAGTTCTTTTTCTGAGTTAAAGGGTGAAGAGGAAGATCTGTTTGTGGCTTTTTTGGTCAAGTATGTCATGGGTACAATATTACATTTTTAAATTATGGCATCTTTAGCTCTTACTACATGTTTTTACTTTGGAGCAGTGAATCATCATTTTGTTTTAACAGCAACTCCTATTTTCTTCATTCAATTCAACATGGTATGTTCTCTGGTGATTTTTTTTTTTTTTTGATCTCACTGGTGCTTGTTAGCAGTCCCCTTTAAAGAAGGTTGAGTTCATTTTCTCTAGCTGTTGTTTCCCATATGATGCTGTGGAGGTAGGGATAAACTCAATCTGTAGAGTGCTAGGATCTCAGTCTAGGAATGGCTTAGATTTTGTAATACTCAAGATTTTCATCAACTTCTTGTAGAGGTGTAAAAGCTGTTATAAGGGAGTATGTTTCTAAGTGTGTTTCTTTTTTTCCCATGTGTTGACTTAACAAGTATTCTTGCATTCAAATACTCCATTTTCACCGGCCAAATAGACAGGCTCTCTCTGTGTATTCCTCAGGTCCAGATATTGATTTGGATTCCCTTTCCGTATTGTTGCCTCTGTACTTTCTCTTCACTTTAACTAATATTATTTATTTTCTTTCTTTTCTGGATGATTCATCTATTAGGATGTCATCCCATTAAGCTATTGAGAGATGGCTAATGAAGAAATTGTCAACAGGGGCCATCTCCCAGTTCATTGCTTGACTATACACTTGCTTGGTGATGATAGCTCTGCTAGCCAGGTGTGTGATTCTGTGTATCTCCCATTTTCCTTTTCCTGTTTTTCAGGGTTTGTTGGGTTTTGGGTTTTGGTTTGTTTGTTTGTTTGTTTTCACATTCAGGGATCTGTCAAGTAAAATTTTGGGTTTGAATGGATAGAATGAGTAACAGTACAACAGCCAAACAAGCAGTTTCATGACACTGAAATGAATGTAGTGACTTATTTTGCTGAGCAGTTTATGATGATTGTGGATCAGAGTGGTAGTGTCCAATGAGAGCAGCTCTGATTGGAACTCAGGTACCTCTAAGTGTGCTTCCATCTTCACCCACATGAGTTCTGATCTTGGAGCCAGCTGGAGCGAAAATACTAGTTAGCAATTTCAAGTAGTCACCAACCTTCTCTACAACTGTTACCAAGAGTTCAATAATGAGCATTTTTTAACAATGATCCTCAATACTGGGGATCTGGGTAGCATTCAGTTAATATCCTTGACTTCTAGGTCTCCCAGAGTTGTTATATAGTTATTCTGTTAGACTATTCCAGATCCAGATGTAAGTCTCATGAAGAACAAATATTAGGGTTATGTCTTTTTCTGGTTTGTTTTGGGCCTTTTGCAGCTTTCTACTTCCCTTCTTGCATTTCTCCCTTTGTCCCATACTGGCTGTTTTAGCTGTTTCCTACTGCCTAGCTGCCAGCTGCTGTTGTATTATTAACACTTCACTCTCTCACAAACAAGCAGGAGGAATGTAATGCCCAGACTGCTGCATTTCTCCTCTTCTGGAATAGGTGCTGCCTGAAGTTGAACAGGTTAGCAAAACAGCCAGATAGTGACATTTTATAAGCCTTTTACATGCTTTGTGCTTTTATTAAAGCAAAGTGTCTAATTTCAAGGCTTATGTTTGTATTTCTTTATTTACTAAACGCTACATTTCAAGCTTCTCTGGTTTAGCAGAGAAAAGCCTGAAAATGCTACTTGAGTCTCAAAGACTGAAAGAAGGCAAATAAAAGGATCCCTCAGATTGTTCTGTAAAGCTCAGGACATTGGACTGTGACTCATGATTCTGAGTACTTGAGAGACAAACTCAATACTGTCAGTCTTGCTTCTCTCAACTGTTAGCTGCTTTGTGCTAGATAGGCCAAACTGGCTCAAAGGCATGAATCACTAAGCTTTTCCTAGTAGAGGAAGGTCTGCAGACAGTGAAGAGCAAACCTGAAAAGAGTAGTGGAACAGTAATTGGCACAGTCAGGTTTTGAAGGGGAATTCATTATGTACTGATACCTTGTCAAACTGTATTGCTATGACCATAAATTACAGTGACTTGTGGTAAATGCTCGTTGTTTTTGCCTCTGATTTCCCTCCTTCAAATTCTACTCAGAAAACATTTTACTTTTTCTTAGGATGCTTAGCGGTAGTAAACCCAGAGCACAATCAGTAATGACCCTTTTGCTTAAATAAAATAAAGTTTTTATTTGGTGTAGAAATGGCAAATAAATGAAAATAAAACTGTATGATAAAGCTGCTCATTGAATTTCTTTCTAAAAGATTGTCTGCAAAGGCTTCTTTTTAAACTTAACATTCAAAGAGAAAACGATACTGATTTGGGCCATCTAGTTTGTTGGTGCTGTTTTTGTGAGTTCAGATCATGCTAATAGATAGGGTGGCATGATATTCAAAATCTGAGCATCCAAACCAAAGCAAAATAGTGGAATTATGTGCAAAACTGGAAACAGAGGCCTGAATATTCAAACCTTCCTGCTAAAAACTGATGTTTGAATTCTTGGTTAGGCATATTGCTGTGAAGTCTAATATTGTGCTGCACAGAGCTGATTGATTCTAGCCAAACTTGTCTAAAAGTTCTTGTTAGCAGTTCTAACATGTACCAAGGCAGGCACTTGGCACAGATACCTCAAGATTACTCAACCTAATTTTGTATATGTATATATAAAGGCAAAAACTTATAGTTTTTTTTTACTGCACACCTGAATTTGAGAACTGCTAACAATTGCTCTGCAGAGCAATAATTGAGATTGCTTGTGGCTCTAGGTTTTTACTAGCACTAAGGAAATTATTTTGGAAGGGGAAGTGAAAAGAAGTTTACTGAAAACTGGGAGTTTCATTACTTTGCTGTTCCCTAACGTTGCTTGATTCGTGTCAATTAATGAATATCTTATTGACAAAATAGCTCAAATTTCTTCGCATCATGTAATTGAAAACACCTTTAAATTTTCTGTAGTTTGGTTTTCATCATTTTAGCTGAATGGGTGAAACACCTCCCCATTGTTTATCTTACCCCTTTAATAATACTATTATTGTGGTGATAGAAGCAACGTGTTAACAATGGCACAACTCAGTTTCTGAGATGTAGTTTCTTGAAAATAGTTTATTTTGTCTTGTGAAGCGGGATGCAGCCTTTCTTAGTAACTTATTTTATCCATGTGGTCTATACAGGCCTTTCTGAGTAATTTTAAATTAGAATCATTATATTCTTCAGTATTTAAAATGTACTGCTATGCATTGCTATTGCTTGCTAGGTATTACATAGTATTCAGTATTTTTTTATTTATTAATCTACTTTTTTTTTCCCTTGATGTTCTGTTTCATATAAATGGCATATCAAGATGGGATTATTACCATAGAACAAGTTAAAGGATAAAAAAAGGCTTGTGTACTTCCTTACTCTGTTGTATTTCCTAGAAAGCACAGACTGTAAAAAAGGTAATCTATAATCTGTCAGAGGTATGAAAATAATACCTTGGAGATTGTACAGAACCTGATCACTGTTCATTTTCGGCCACAGGCATTACTGGATATAATGATTAAAGACAAATTTAACAGCTATCTTGTCTTCCCTCTCTTCCCACCCCATTATCTCTTTGAGCAATCTACAAAGAAGTTAGTCAATACTGCTTTTCATGTCAGGTCTCTGCATAGGTTCCTGCCAAGATTATTTTATGAGGAAAATGTTTTTGTAAACTATGTAAAATTTGCTTTGGGTACATGTCAGTTCTTCTGATCAGGGAGTACCTACTTTACAAGCTGACATCTACACACCTTTCTCATTGCAGAGGAAAAATCAGTGATCTCCTTTTGATGATTTGTTGCTTCCCAGAGCTGTCATTCTGTCTTGTCCATCCTCCTCTGCAGCAAGGAGTTGAATTAAGGCTCAGTTTCTCTGATTTTGCCTTAAAAAATGCAGAACTGCCTGCAATATCTTATTGATTGTAACTGCTTCATAGACAGCTAGACATAGAACTGAATCTGGAAAGAAGGGGAAAAAATGAAAAGCATTAGAGTACTGATAAGAAGGTGAGAGAAAAGATACAGATTTACCTCAGTCTTTAAAAAAAAAAAAATAAAAGAAAAAAAAAGGCAGTGAGACTCATGGAAAAGACTGTGAAAATGGGGAGATGATGAAATGTTTGGAGAATAACAAATATCAAGAACAACTTCTTAATATGACTTAGCATCTTAAAAGCAATATTGACTGACATATATATAGAGAAAGGAATGAGAACTGAAGAGACAAGAGCAAGGTCAGGACATATGTAAATTTGGGTATATAAAATAATTTCTCTGATTAAATGTGTTTTAAAACTTGGGGAATATGAAAATGTTCTTTTCACACTGCAAAAAAACCCCTCACGGTTTCCCCAGTTTGAACACTTTGGTTTACTATGCCTCACAGATGAGTAGATAAATAACTAAAATGCACGTGACAAAAGCTCAGAGAATCTAATAAAAACCTTCCAGGAAAACATGATGAGATTTGTAAGTCAGGAGAAGAAATACTTGATCATTCTGTTTCATCAAGAGCTTTGCTAAAAACCTTTCCAGTAGCCAGCTTATTCCTTCCCTGTGCCACTAAAGCCTTAGTTTTTATGCTTCATTGTCCTAAAAATAGAACCCTCATTAGTTTTTTTGAGATTGATTGTGCTAGAATATGCTCTTGTGCCCACGGCTAGGAAGACTTCCTCTAGCATCTTGAGAACCAAGAGAGAAATATTAACTTAAGTAGTGATACACTGGGAAGTTATTGAAATGTCTGTGTATTTTGTATTTGTCATTTATGTCTCTGTCCCTGTCATGGAAGCTGCTGTTGAAATCTTTCAACATCAACACTCTGCCATTTAAAATTTATCCTGCCAGCATGCCATCTGTTTTGATCAGGGAACCACTTTCTACGTGAGCTGACTCCTACACACACTGCACTGTGTAAGAGAGAAATGTATTTGCTGAAAAGTAAAAAATCTAACCCTCCCTTGAAAAGCAATGCTCCTTGACTCAGTTTAAAGAAAAAAAAAATTAAAATTAGATAAGTACACTTTCTTCCCTCTCTCCTGTTGTTTTAGATTTCTAGACAATTGAAAAAAAAATAGTAAAGTGAATCAAGCCTTCTTTGTAAATGCATTCAGTACCCCTAAAGCTGGTTGTACGTATTAATGTATTTCCAATCAAGCAGAGAGTGGCCTTTGAACGTATTTCTGTAGAAAGTTAACTTTGTAAGTTAAGACAAAAAAATGTGGGTTTTTTTTTCTATGCATGGCCTTTTCAAAGAAATGTGTTTCTTAACATTTTTCTAGCTTTGTGAAAGCACTTGTAATCAATACCATTTACTAATGGCTATATATTATTTTTAATAACAGATGCCATTAGAGTAGGTATATCTGGATGAGAAACTGGTCTTGATATTTAACCTCATTCTCCCTTGATAGGCTTTTTTTGTTAACAGCGTATCAATGTCTTTCATAGTCTTAACGGTGCTCAGTGCCTTGTAGGTGGAGTGAGGTGAGAGCAGGAGAAGAGATGTACATCCACACTCTATGCTGAGGCAACACATTAGCGATCCTATAGCTGGGCTTCAGCATCTCACTCTGTACCCACTGTTCCAAAGCCTGACCCTGGGGCTCAAATCCCTGAAGTGATGTGGTGGGTCATACTGATTGCTTGATAGTTTTTCTCTTGGGTCATTTTGTTATGCAGACTGCAGATTCTGGGAACAGTTCTGTGACAGTGTTCCTGGCTACAAATATCTCTTGGCAACACAGGATCATGGGAAGACAAGTAAGCAGAGAGCAAATGGTGGCAGTGATAATTGCTGCTTTCTGTTGTGGAAAGCCTGATTGAGTATGCATGTTTTAAACTGAGTTATCAAAAAGGGAACAGTCACCAGGGGATAAAGCACTTATATTAGTAAAGACAAAGGAGTCCTCCTTTATTAGGGTTAAATAGCATGCAAAGGAACTGCGTTATTCCCTTATCCCCTCTTTGAAGGTCACATTCAAAACAACGTGAGGATCTCCAGATTTAGTTACTTACCTCTTCTGGAACTGCATCATGTAATCCTTTCCAGAAAGTCATAAAATTCCATCTTCAGTCTGCTTAGGTTTCTTGTCAAGACCTATGCTCTTCTGTTTCTAGTTTTGAGCCTGCATTTTTATCATGGTCAGTTTATAACCACCTGTGCTTGAACTGACACCATCCTCTATCTTAGTAGTTCTTATTTCTGTCTGTAATTTACCCTATAAAGTAATAATAAAGGGCGTATTCCAGTATTTTACTGATTGAAAATACAGTACATTTTTTTGATGTCTCCTCATTGGTGTAACTGTTATTCCAAAGAAGAATCCCAGTAAGATTTACCAAGAGTTCAATAGCAAGGTACTTCTTCCTTACAAGCTCAGCAGCAGTCCCACTCATTATCCATTTTAGGGACTAACAAATTAGTAAAGAAAATCAGCTTTAGTTATTTTAGAGCCGTGTAAAATGTTGTGAAAGGCATCAGATCAGTCCTACAAAAGAAAAAGAAAAACAACCAAGCACACCAAAACCCCTAGTGTTCCTCTGACCCCTATGCTGAAAATTCCCCTGGGCAGTTTCATAGAATATTATCCTGAGATTTGTCATTTTCTGTAATTTGCCTTAATAATGCACTAAAATCCCTAATAGAGTAGTGATGACACAGATGAAACTCTCCACCCACAGAAATTATAAACACTTTTTAGATAGCCTGTGAAGAGTGGCTCAATGTTAGGAAAATTGTGAGGCAAGCTGTTAGTGAGTTATTGTCAAGGTCAAAGAATGCACATTTATTTTTCTGGTGGTTGTATCATTATCAGGCTCTCATGATATATCCACTTGTACTGAAAATGTAGCTAACTTACCTTGGTGAATTTGATTTATAGCATTGCAACTGACAAGGTTGCCCGTTTGTTAGTGCTTATTTTGTATTTGAATAGGTTTCAGCACATAAATTTGAGGAATTGCTTGAATACTTTAGCTGTTCACTATTTTATGGAGAAAGCTAGACCAGAAGAGTACTGCTGTTGATATTTCTATTTTGATACTGTCCACTTTTTCTTATAAGTTAAAATAATACCTGCGTTTGTACTTCGATGTGCCTCATGAGCAGAATTTATTGCAAACAGTAAAACTTAAATGTGAAAACTCATTAGTTTTATCCTGAATAAACTGTGACATAACCTTGCAATACCATTTATTGTACATTCAGAGCACATCACAGTTGTGTGTTAAAGAAACAAACAAAAAAAAGACCAAAAAAGGAATTCAAAGGAAATTAACTAACTACATGAGTTCCTCGGATTAAGCTTAAGAATGGGTGGAGAAGAATACATGAGTAAATATATGATGCAGGATGGAAGAAGAAACTCTCAAATGGATCCAGAAATGAGGCCTCTAAGTTTCTTATTGACTTCCGTGGTGTTACATCAGGCAGAAGCACACAGCTTAATTATAACCAATATTAGCTCATCCTCTCTCCAGAAGGATGCACTTTTAAGTAAACACAATTATATAAAGAGCCAAATAAAGAAAAAGCAAAACTAATTACTTGCCCTTAATATCTTGTAAAGTTTCTTTAACACGCCTGTATCCTTTCAGGTCTCCTTCTTTGCTGTGAGGAAGAAATGCTTCATTTAACTCTATTCCCCTGTGTCACTGTGGGCTATCACCTATGTACCTCCAACTCTATAGATCTCAGGTTGTCCTGATTTTCAAGGGATCAAGAGGGAAGCCAGTCAGAAGCACAACTTGTATAAACTCACTGAGTGATGGGAAGAAGGGGTAGATTTCTTTAGAGCTCCACGTCATCATGTTGACACTCAGGACTTCTCAGACTGTCTTCTTGATCAGTTCTTTTCCCATGGTGACTGCATTTTTAATAATAGTGCAGAAGGAAGTCCTCCACTTAACAAACGCCTCTTTCCTGCCCAGAAGGTGAACATACTTGTTCAGTGTCAACAGCAGCAGTGAGACTGACAGTCACAAGTCCAAGAATGATTATCCAGCCATGCAATGGCTTGGCTGTGGTCAGGATGAGGAGCCACTGGTTGAAGCTAATCATGGAAACTGTGAGCTGATGTTGAAATTGCCAGTCTATAACATCATTTACCAATGAAGTCATTTTCAACTTGTTAACACCACCACTAATATTTTGACTCCTCATTCCTTCCAGCGACTCAATACGTATAGTTGGAAAAATGCTCTTTGGTGGCAGCGGAATGAACCACAAGTCTAGAAGTCTGTTGTATTTTAGTAGTATGATCCAAGTAGATGTTACCTGCAAGTTTTATTGTGACCATCCCTGTATCTACTGTAGAAATCAAATGATACTAAACTGAGTTGAGCATGAAAGCTCAATGCTTTTTCTCAGCTCTGAAGCCCACCAAGAATATTTCATCTAATTGCTTTTTTTTTTTTCCCTTAATCTACTGGGTCAAATGCAGGTGTTTTCATACTTCTAAGCCTCTGCTATATTAATTTACTTTAACTGAAAAGATGCCTTTCTGCAAAGATTTCACCTCCTGTAAGACTGTGTTCCAGTGGGACAACAGAATAGCCAACATCAGTAGAGACGCTTATGTGTGTAGGAAGAATAGCCAAAAAGGTCAGAAAGCAAAGCAGAGATTCCCAAGTGAAATGCTGGGAATCACACGTGTGGTTGGCTTAATATTGCCTGCTCGGAAAAAAACATGAGAAAATCTGTTCCTGAACCCAGTAGTAGTGCTATGATTAGTTGTTGTTAAATTGGTCTATGTACAGAACTTTATGAAAATTAGAACTAAGCTATTTTAATTACAAAATATCCACTGTATAATTAGCATTACTTAATACAAAGTGTGTTTGATATATTGTATATGTAATTGAAATTCTGTAAAATTAAACTGTAACAATATAAATAATTTCTCAGGATGAAAAGTAGGTTAAGATAAGCAAATTTCATGCTTTAAACATCTAGATAAATATTCCTTAGAGTATTAAAATATTGTGGTTTAGACTGTTAATATTTTCATTGAATAATAAATACAAGTTTCCCTTTTATGTAATTAATGCAACTCATATTTTTCAGTAGAGAAATGAAATGTTGAATCATAAATAAAAAGTACCTATGAGTATTTCATTACCGAACTTAATTCAGTAATTTCCACAGACTTATGGAATATGTTGTTCACCTCTTGGGGAAAACTTTTGGCAGTCAAATGTAGTTTTACTTGGCATATATTTTAAATTGCTTGAATCTTAGTCCCTTCTGTGGGGGCTATTATACACAGACTGGTTCAAAACAATAGTTAGCTCTTAGCAGGATTATATATCTTCAAAGCCTTATTACTAACATTATGTAAGGCATCTTTAATCACCATTTCTGAAAGGCTATTGAGAGGTTAACCTGTTTTTTTCTAGTATTTTAGTTTTCTGTTGGTAATAAAATCTGCACTCTAATGTCGGGTGTGAAATCTATATGCAAGAATGACAACTTCCCAAGCATTTCAGGGGACTGTGAGTTTTATTTCTTGGGCTGTTACTACATTTTCATGCAATCATTTCTTTGGTGTAAAATAAGGACATCATTTAAAGTATGATTATGCTCTGAATGCCCAGTGAAGCTTTTAAAATGATACCTGACATCCAGTTGCATAGTTGTGGATAGACATTGATTTTTTTTTATTCACTTTTTACAAAGAAAGCCTGTTAGAATCCAAGAGAAACAGAAGAAAACAAACATTACTTCTCTGTCTTAACATTTACTGTATCTAAGAAAAACTCTTACCAAAGATACTTCTGATTTGTCTTCTGTAAGTAAAGCCCTAAAGATTAGTCGGGTATAGTTCTTTTTATTAAAACACTTTTGTTTATTAATACCATGGAAAATGATACGGGGCGTTCTTAGGCAGTCTGGAAAACTACAGGCTTAGAATTACTACCATAGCATATACTTATTAAAGTAATATAGATCTACACTGCAATTTTAAATGGTCTCAGCTAGCTTGTGCTAGCAGAGTAGCTGTGGTGACAGAATGTATGTAGTGTGGACTACAAAAAAGGTGTTCTTGAGGAGACCTCTAAATATTTAAGATGGTAGCCTTTTCTGAGCTTTGCCCTGTAACTGCTACCCAGTACTCAAGCTAGTTTGTGTAAAGCTGGTTCAGATATATGAATGCTAGCAGAAGCTGTGCCTAGTGTACAAGTATTCCAAGGGAGTCTGATGTGTGTGTTCTCCAAGAGAAGACGTTACAAGATAGAATTCTGTAAGGTTTTAATTCTAAGACACATCTAAGATACATTTAAAACACTTTAGGAACGATGACTTAAATAAAACGCTATTGTTGAATCATTTCCTTTCCCAGCAGTCTGAGCACTTTCTATTTCTCTCTCTCTCTTGAGTCTGCTGTGCCTAACAAATAGAGGAATGAACTGTGTAACTAAGAGATTCTGAGTGCAGGTTCCCTTTTTAGCCTTACAGCAGCTCAGCTAGAAGGCATGGGAACCCAATTTTCAAGGCATGCACTTTATTTTTCACTATTCATCCTGACTGAGATCAAATATTCTATGTTTTTTGCTGTTACATAAATATAGCAAAAAAAAAGAGTGAAAATGGCCTTTGCAATCAGTTGCTTCCAAACTGGAGAGAGAGACAGAGGAGAGAATACTAGTGAAATTTGGGTCAAGGTCACTAGTCAAGGGTAATTGATATCAGATCTCAATAAATCTGCATGCACAGTGCAGAGAAACTTTTATACAGTTATCAGAGATAAAAGATCTTGATGTTGCTGGGGTTTTTTTAAATATGTCTTGCACTTGGTTAAGTATTGCCTTTTCATATCTGAACTGTGCTGTGAGAGTACTGTAGCTGAAATGAAAACAATGTAAATAAAAAGTCATAAACCACTGCAAAACGTTAGCAGTGTTAGTTAGGAATAGCTTATGAGCCATTGTAGATACTTTCTTGGCCCTTATTGTTTTGCAGTTAAATTACAATTTATAATGCAAAACAGCTTGAAAAATCTGCTTTGAGGAAAAACCTGATCTTCATTATCTCAGATCTTTGTCAGGAGGTGTGAAAGTTGAGATGATGAAAAGTAAAATGGTTATTTTTTCTCAGTCTCTAAAGATATGTAACTGTGATGGCAGCATTTAGTTACTGGAAACATTATTTATCTTTTCTTTTTAAGATGGTCAAAACTCAGGATTTCTGTCCATTCATCCTGAATCAAAATTAAAAAACTGAAAGGCTTAACAAAAAGATTCCTCTTGAGATCATCTAGTCCAACCTCCCTGCCAGAGCAGGTTCAAAAGATTTTCTGGAAAGCTCTTATTTCATTAAAACTGAAATCCTTTGAAGCATATTTATGTACATTTTGATAAAACACTTGAAATTTGTGTCATAATCACGCTCCATAGAGTAATCTGGGAGGGATGTGGGATGGAAAAAGGCATTGTGAAAAAAAGGAGAATTGTGTGGGTTTTAGCTGGGCAGGCTGTAGAATAGTACACTTTTAAAGAGTGTATTTCTTTTTCTCCCTGGGAAAGATACAAATAACTGCTTCCTCAGGTGAAAACATTCTTTTGGGCACTTGGAATCTTAATGCTTGTCAGTTTAAGTATCTAAGCTATCTAAGTGGGTTTTATGTCCTCTTTCTTCTCTACTGTTCCACATAATACTTGAGATGTGCTTATGATCGCTAGCATTATACCGCTCTAAGTAAATTCTGGAGTAATGACTAGTAGTATTGAATAATATGAATACACTCAAGAAAATTTCAAGAACTACTATTCTTTGTATTAGCATGACATAAAATGTTACTATTTGACATATAAGACCATACAATGTTGCTATTCTTTATGTTATCATAATATAAAGAATAGGGCAAAGCAATTATCAAATCGAAAAGCAAATTGGATTCAATATCTAATAGAAGTGGAACCATCAGTCATCACAATAATATCTAAAATTCCAACACTCTTTGGTTATGGATCCTAAACTTCTAGTCATTGATATGAATGTTTATATAGCTGTGTAGATAGAAACTAGATTTTAAATTAGTATCTGAGAGGCTGTCTTCTTTCTTGTTGCTGTTTCAAGTTCAACCCTTTCTTTCTGCCAAAGGGAGGTTTTATAATGCTGGTATTAACAGAACACCCTTTATAAGTGAGTTTGATAACTCTTGTGTATTAAGAGTTATCAAATGTACTAAAAGCAATGAGAAAATTATTTCATATTCCCAGAAACCCTTTTCATCTCAGTCCTTAAAGCAGCATAGCTCTTTTCGTGCACTGAGAATTGCACAGCTTCTGAATCCAAGTTTGAAAATTATTACTGTGTATGTGATATATGAATTTACCATCTTAGGCACCTTTGTATCTTTTCTATGTATGGTACAGAATGCTCTTTGGATGCCTTTCAGCTATGTTTTTACATATTTGCTACGGTATCCTTGGAAGTTAGCAGCTTTGCAAATAGGACAGGAATGATTCACTTAAGTTTGTATGATGCTGAAATTGTAAGTCACTTTGTTGCAGAGCTTACTGAAATTGGTATAGGTTGCAAAATCAGCTTTTCTTGTGTTCCAGATAAAGGGAGATTAGCAGGACAAGATCATCTTTTGTTTTTGTGGAAATGTGTCAATGAAATCAGTCTTTACTGCATTACTTTCAATGCATTTCATTCTCGGGCTGTTACAACACAACTGATATCATACTGTTCTCTCTTACCAAAAACAGTGTAGAAGGGATGCTTAGATAGAATCCTGAACATCATGGTTTTTGGCAATGGAGTCTTCTGCCATAAATAGAAAGAAATATCTCCTGTGTGAACCCCTGGCATAGTTACCAGCCACTCTACGTGTGCTCAGTCAGACCTCTAGAGTGTGTAGGCTTAGTGTAGGCTTTCCTCTGCAATGAGACAATTCTCGTCTTTCACTTTCTATCTCTTTTGTGTTCCATATTCCTCTGTGATATGGTTTGGCTGAAGTGGGCTCCTTAAGGCTTTTGTCCTGGTTTGAGTTAGAACAGAACAATTCTGTTCAGTGATTTTGCTTTTCAGCTCTGTTCCTTTAACTAACTGCACTTTCTGAAGTTAGCAGCATGTTTTCTCAGACAGTGCCTGCTTCTAGCAATGATAATGTTCGATGTTTAGAGTTAGTTCAAAGAATTGGTGTGCAGACCAAGGCCACTGCTAGATCCTGTGTACCACATTGAGGGGTGCAGAAAGTAAAAGCTGCACCTGTGGGGAGGAGCGGACAGATTGTTGTCCTTAAACTGACCAGAGAGGTGTTCCATCCCATAGATGCCATATTTGGCTGCTGGGGGCCCTTGCTTGGTTGCTTTCAGCTCGGGGGCTCTTGCTCTGGGTCCTTGCTTGGATTTTTGCTCATTCCTTCGATGGCTGGAACCCAAGGAGGACTCTGTTCTGCCTTCGATCCTGATCAGAGTGTTCCTGAGTCTAGTACCAGAACACAGCTCCTGAACATTTCCCATTTGCTGCTGGGATTTTCCTGGTGCCTGCTCCACAACAGCAGTGTTGACGGTGATGTACTTGCCATCGGCAGTGGGGGGTTCGGGTTCGACACTGGTTTTGTGTATATTTGTATATATTCCATTTTATTCTTATTATTTTTCCTTTTCATTAAAGCTGTTCTAGTTTCCTTTTCTAATCGATAAGTCTCACTTTCCTTATTCCTTTTCTCCTCCCCTTTGAGGAGGAAGGGGGTTAGTAGAGAGCGTCTGCCATAGGTGGTGGGCTGCCCTGACCTTAAACCGTGACGCTTTGGAGATACATATCCTGGTTTTACAATTTTTATAAAACAGCAAATTTTAAATGGGCAGCAAACCATTAGACCCACCTCTTATAGAACATCAAGACAAGGAACTTTTCCAACTATTTTTGGGAGTCATTTGGTTGAAGAAGGTCCTTCTGTTCAGCTGTGAGCCTTTTAAACAATTAGAAATTGTTTATTTCAAATTTTGTGGTTTGGGTTTGGAGGTTTTTTTGCATACTTTTTCCTTTCCTGTTATGGGGAGAAACTGGTAGTATTAAGCAGCATTTCTTAGATGCCATTTTGCTTGTTTGCTGAAGATGTAATAAGCTGTTTCCTCAAGCACAACAGGAATGAAAGAGATGGCATTTTATTTTCCATGCTTCATTCTGATTTCCAAATAGCACAGACTATCTGATAGTCAGCTGGTACTTCTCTTGCTGTTCCTCTAGCTTTTCTGGCTGTTTGGCTGCCTCTGTTCACACATCTTTAGATCTTCAGCAAGTAATAGTCAGGTCTTTATCTTCTGTCCACAGTAAAGATCTCCTCAAATGTATAGTGTTACTACTGGGTGGGTTTGTGTGAGTGCTGTGTTTTATAGGCAAAGTCCTACAGCTTCAGTTATTGAACTTTTAAAAAAAGCTTAACTGCATTTTAAAGGCACTCCAGGAAAAGGATGTTATTGTGCTACACAGTTTCAATGAAGCTTCACCCAAACCCCTTTTCAGCAATTGCTTCTAAAAAACCATTTTTTTCTTAATTTGAGAGATAAAATGAGGGAGAATCCTCATTTTCTTTATCAGGAAAATAATGTTTCATGATTGACCCAATAATGATTGAATAATTAATGAGTAGAGCAGTCTAATTGTAAAGATTTGTCATACTGATATAAGCTGTGCCTTATTTTTAATTCTGTATCTCATGTGAAAAAAAGCCACAAAGTGATCTGTGATGCCAACATCAGTCTCTTATCAGAAGACTGATCTTTTCAGAAGAGGAATTGATTCTTGTACCTGGCATCAAAACCTGACAAAAAACCCCATGTAAACTGGATTTTTGTTAGAGCCAAATTATTTCTTCTCTTAAGATCGAAACCTGGGGCATGAGAGTATGGAAGGAAGATTCCAGATAGGAAATGCTCAGGCTTTCATAAATGTTTACTTTAGAGTAAGTAAACTTGGGATTTAAGGAGCCAGGAGGATGAAGTGGCCACTGTATTTAAACATCTCTGTTTTCACTTCACTTCTGGATTCTTAGCACATTTTCTTTTGAATTCTAGTTTCTCATGTTTTGGCTTAGTTTAGAGACAGATCTCTCTGTGTATGTATCTGTGTGGGAGTGTATGTATATGTGTATCTACATGTCTGTATGTATATATTTAAAACTTGAAAAATGCTAAGCCTGAATCCAAAACCTTCATGTTAATATATTTTGGCTTTATATCCATCATTATTTGGAATGTGATTGAATATCATTTACTTCACTGGGCCCAAAGCATGTGTTTAAACTCAAGCATGTGCTTAAGTGTTTTCCTGAATAAGGATGCTTTCCTGAATGAGAATTTAAAGTGAATGCACTCTGTATGAACACTAAACATCTTTTTCCATGTAGTTGTTCAGTGTTGTACCAGTCTGAGCTTCTGTAAATCTCCTTTTCTATCTAGTTAATGTAGAAGGAAATACTGGATCACGTGATTGAATTCCTTTTATAAATGCATATTTTTTTCTGTAGTTATAGTGTATCATATTACTGTTAGAGTGAATCTCTAATTCAGGGCTGCAAAGGAATAGAGAAATATTCTTTAAAATGGACTAGGATCTTATCATTGGTTTATAAATTTATTAAATTACATGAACATTAGAGATTTTGTTCAGAGGGCATATTGTCTACCTTTGGTTATTTTCTGGAGAAGCCTCTTTCATTTGTCACTTGTGCAGTCATTTATGAAACATTAAAGCTAATATATAGGAAAGTCAGTGAAGGAGGGTTGATTTTGATTTATTTTTTTCTTTTATTTCGTGTGTTTTTTTTAAAATGTATTTTTTAAAGCTAGTAGAAAGTACAAACATTACTATTTAGTTAAATGTCTGTTTAGGATAAACTTGTTTGTGATAATGGCTATGTTTTCAAACATGAAATGAAATATTTGTAACATGAATATGAAATATGAAATGTTTTCAGCTTAAAATCAGCAATCGAATTCTAGTGTTGTACTCTTGAAAACTATTGAAAAGCACATTGATCGGACCTAGTCTCTGCAAAAATAATGGTCCAGTGAATCTCAGTCTGTGTTTATGTAAGTAATCCTAGATTTTACCCCATTTAGAAAAGAAACAATCAAATTGAGAAGTGATTGTGGTTTATACGTTAGACTGAGGTTTAGGATTTCAAATGGTCTTGAATTTGTCATGTTGGTTTTCAACATGGTTACTTATGTAACCTAATTCATTCTCCCAGAGTCATTTTTTCTGAATGACAACAGAGTATTTCATGATACACAGCAATCTTGGTTATCTCCCAGTGCAGCGGAATGGCTGGATACTCTGAAGACTTCAAGTTGCCTTTCAGGAGTTAAAAAGTGATTCTTCTTTTGAGACTGTCCATATGCTTTCAAATCCAGTTCAAAAGCCTATTTTAAATTTTGAGCATAATGAGAACTGCTGCAATGCTTTAATTTTTCCTCATTTTGCCTGATAGCTGGCATTCTGACATATATGTGTTTTCGAGTGCTTTCAAATCCAGTTAATGTACAGACTGCAAAGCATGACTCCTGTACCCTTCAACAATCGCAGGAGTTACTTATGGCATCAAATGGACAGAAAAATAAGACAAATTTAAGGAGATACTGTGAGGTTTTTTAATGTCTTTTTAGGACATCATAATTCTCTCTGAAACTTTTGATAACAGATGTAGCAAAAATAGATACAATAAAAACAATATTTTTAGTAATGTTTTCCAAGTTTTAATTTAAATTTTAAGAACCTTGAAATAGACCACTTTGCTGATTACGTTGCTTACTAGCGGAGTATCTCTAGTCAGTATCGTGACAAAATTAGATGTTGTTACATAAATGTAGATGTTAACTATTTACTCAGCTAGCGAAACTCGAGTTCTGTGTAACTGCTTTTGCAAATAATACGCTTTTACTCCATGGCAGCTAATACTCTCAGGCTGTCTTTACAGTGGGTGGAGTAGATGGACTCCTTGAGAAGGAAATTGGAAAAGACTGTTTTTAATCTTCCTCTAGAAGAGCCTACAACTCTTTACTAGAGGAAACCTAGGAGATTTGCCTCAGGTGAACCTTAGCCCTCTGGAACCCCTTGTAAGAATGACAAGCAGCTACATGATAGATTGCATTTTTGCCATGATGTGCAAGACTTTGGCAGCCATTAATTTCATTACTACTTCTGCTGATTGTTTTTCAATGCAATTGCTTGTTGCTGTTTTCTATTTATATTCTGTTCACTTCACTGGAGTGCAAGGTTATACCCCAAACATTCAGCATCTCTGCAAGTCTATTCTTTGTAGAGGTACTAGGGACAGCATTTGATATTAATCAGAAATGTGCAGATAGGGCTTGTTCTGAAGTCTACTGAGAAAGAGTCAGGAGAAAGATTTCAGTGGTGTTCTGTGTATTTTAGATCAGAATGAAGGTTTCTGAAATTTCATCCTGAAAAATACTAGTTCTATATTTCATTATCTGTGAACATCAAAATTTAAGGTAATTGAGAGTTTTAAAAATAGGACATAGTGTTTCAATATATATGAAATGTATTAACTCTATTTTTTTATAGTTGTTTGCTATTATATGAATGTAATTTATTGTGCCTGCAGCAACCTGAGGACATGCTGGAAAATTACATGATTCATTTCAAGTGTTTTATCCTAGTGAGCAAAATTTTAATCAGTCAGTTTTCTAATCCCAGCTCTGTTATTGGCACACTCTGTAAACTTGGCAAGGTCACAGAAGGACTCCGTAGTAGACGCAGTGTTACATCTCAGCTAAATTATCGCTGCATATGTTTTAATTTATCTGCGTTATAGAATTTTTAAAGAAATAGAACTGTAGGAAGGTGCTCCTCTGATGAGCTATTGGAAAGGTAATCCAATAACATAAATTACGATGAATATAAGATTTATTCTGAGGTATAGTTGCTATTTCCTAAGCACATTTTTTACAACTTCACCTTAAAAAAACTCAACCCTCTAATCTAGTATAGAAGAAAGTAAAAAACCTCATAATACATGAACTAGTCTTGTCACTCGTACACGTTTGTCACTACATTGAGCATTGCGAATTGTGCCATGCAGTGTATAGGAACTGTATTATCAGTTTGCTGTACCTCAAATCTTGTTGTTAGCTTTTATCAGGAAGAGGCTATTTTTGATGTTGTAGATGTTAATTCAGGAATATGAAGTAGTTCAGTATCCAGAAATTAGTTGAATTTGTCAAATGCATGCTAATGATAGTGCTGAAGATACTCTAATTGCCTTAATTCTCAGGCAGTAAATATAACAAGAATGGTCACACTGTAGTAAAACTTTCAAAAGCATGCAGTGTTCTAAATTTAAAGAGAACAAAGAAGCAGATCCTCCTGAAGGCACTGCTGAGGCAGAATAACAAAGAGGTGATTGGGTACAATCAACACAGCTTCACCAAGGGCAAATCATGCCTGACAAACCTGGTGGCCTTCTATGAAAAGGTCACAACATCAATNAGAAGGGCCATGAGGATGATCAGAGGGCTGGAGCACCTCTGCTATGAAGACAGGCTGAGAGAGTTGGGGTTATTCAGTCTGGAGAAGAGAAGGCTGTGAGGAGACCTTATTGTGGCCTTTCAGTATCTGAAGGGGGCTGACAAGAAAGCTGGTGAGGGACTTTTTAGGATGTCAGGTAGTGATAGAACTAGGGGGAATGGATCAAAACTAGAGGAGGGTAGATTTAGATTGGACGTTAAGAAGAAGTTGTTCACCATGTGGGTGGCGAGACACTGGAACAGGTTGCCCCGAGAGGTGGTGGAAGCCCTATCGTTGGAAGTTTTTAAGGCCAGATTGGATGGGACTCTGGGCAACCTGATCTAGTGGGAGGTGTCCCTGCCCATGGCAGGAGGGTTGGAACTCGATGATCTTTAAGGTCCCTTCCAACCCTGATGATTCTATAAGGATTACATATATTGTAATATGTATAGGTATTATATTTATATGTATATATGAATGTATGGATAGTATAACCACAAAAATAAGAATAGAGTTAAAAAAAAAACCTGCTTAAGTTATAAATCTTGCAGATCTTTCCAAATAGTCGTAGTAAAGGAATTAATTTCATCGACGAGTTGAAACATCTTAAGCTTTGAATATTATCTCATGATATGTTGCTTTTCTATTCTCTAATTTTCAAAAGTTTTAAACAGTGCTGCTCTCAAGCCCCCCATTTGCTTTGGTACTGCATCACATATACTGCCATTGCAGTCTGTTGTGTTTGGTTTAACATCTATCTAAGTTAAGGTGGCGAACTGATTGCTGGCTGTCCCATGCTACTCCTGTGGAAATGATAAAACCTGGCAAATAGGCAAAAGCCATTAAGAAAACTGTGGACTCTATCACAATTGAAATGCCAGCAATACTCACCTCTTATCATGCGAGTATTTATTCAAGCAGTAATTTTTGAAGGGTAGATAGTGATGACTGACTGTACTGGCCTAAGCGTTCCCATTTTCTCACTTTGACGTTGCAGTGCACACCCATTTAAAGACTATCATCTTACTATTATTTTGTGAGTTATTATAGCTACTTTTTATAATATGTATTAGCTTCTTAAATCCTGTGCTGGACTTCAAGAGCTGCAAAACCAAACTACATCTCTCAGGGTTTCTGAACCACAAAAAATCCTCAGAGATCGGGAAAACTAATGAGATTCCAGCAGCATGAGCATGAATGTTTTCCAATAGAAATGGTTTCATTCTAAGATTTTAGTTTAGAGAAAATTAAATACCAGATATTGGAGATGTTGAAACCAGTGAGCTAGTTCTTGTTCTGCTTTATCACATACTTATAATGTTATAATCTGTAGAAGAGTGTGCTTACAAATGTTAGTAGTAGGAATCTTTGTACAGACATGTATGAGAATGCGGAATGAAAGGTTAAATCAGTTTAATGTAGCAAGGCTCTCTAGCACATCACAACATATGCACATTGCCTTTGGCTTTCCATACAGACAATATGCAAAGTTAATTAACATAAATATACCAGCCATTTCTTTCAAATGTACTCTGGTGTGCCCTAACGGGTCAATTGAGAAGCCAACCATGGTGATTTTTTTTTTGAGCATAAAATGACCTTGATGCAAACAAATCCCCTTTTATACAACTGACCCGTTAGTTTTCTCCCTTCACGTACATCCTGCAGTATCACAGTGACTGGGCTTTTATTGTCTTTATTAGAAGCACTGGAGTGAATACTCAGGTTCCGATCCTGGACATGGGCGCAGCCTTGGTGTTAGCTCTGGTGACCTATTTTGGGTGGTGACATGCAAATATGTTTTCTTTATAGTAGTTCCAGAACCATCTGACCTTATCTGCCTGAGCTTTCTGCAGCCTAAGAA
The DNA here is from genome assembly GCA_013396935.1 of Baryphthengus martii. NCBI lineage: Eukaryota > Metazoa > Chordata > Aves > Coraciiformes > Momotidae > Baryphthengus > Baryphthengus martii. The sequence goes on along the minus strand of VWZK01007638.1, from coordinate 64,900 downwards.
GTTGTGCTCTGTCCCATGCTAAGCCAAAAATCCATCTATCCACTGCAGCACTTTCACAGCTTGTGCCTTTACCAAGCATGCTGAGACTTTGCTGCGCTTAGTCTTCTGCTTGCCAAAGTTGCCTGCTGTACCAGGCCATGTGTGTCTCCTTGGCAGTCTATTTACTTCTGTTCCCAAGTGGTGTGTTTTGTGATTTGTTTTGGGTTTTTTTCGTAAAATTATTTCTTCTTTCCTACTAACATGAGCATTCATCCAAGCATCCTTAGGGAACAACCCCTGGCAGTTGTGCCTGCTGGTGGGCTGAGCTTGGCCGTAGGACAGGGTTGGGCAGCTCCAAATTGTGCCAGTACTCTTCCAGGGAGTCTGGTTGCCTCAGTGATTTGTACCACTTCCTGCCGGCATGTCAAGCTTCATGGGACAATGTTGGAGGACTCTGACAGGGTCAAGGAAGCCAAACCTGACGCGGTGTAATTGCTTTTGCAGGTAAGGATGAAATTGGGTGGGTGTTGTACTTGGTTTCCTCTGACAACTGGAGCTGGTTGCACGAATACATCAGCTGAGTGAAGATGGGTAGTTAAAGATGTGACTCCAAAGTTAGAAATACTGCAACATGACAGTAAAGCTATACTGTGTTTTTTGTATGAGGGAAGTTTGTGTAGAGAAAAAGTATATATACTGATTCTTCCATTTTTTAAAACTTCTTGTTAGGATTTGAAAACTCTCAATACAATTAATTAATGCCTAAGTATTTACAAAAGGTTACCAGAGAGAGGGAAAAAAGCAGGCCTTTTTAGAGAACTCAGACTTCTGTTATGGTTGGTTAAGATATGACTACCAAGTGGAATTATTCTGAGAAAGTGTTCAGCAGAGCAAGTAAAGATCCCTTCTGCAGGACAGGAGGGCTAGTTGCCTGATTTCAGTATATAGGTGCACACTTCTATTGCGTCCTTTTTTAATTCATCAAGGCAATTAGGTCTTTGTGGAAAAATAAGTCCTATCCCTGATCATCAGCCAGATCAGGAAAAATTGTTTCTACTTCTTGTACTCACAGATTAAAGTTGGGAGATAGGTTATGCAGACAAAAACGACATCTTCAGATCTTCAGGAATTTACTTTCTACTAGGATTGAGAGCAGAAAAGACTAACTGCTGGGTGTGCCTAACACACTTGATGCGCTAGCCCTACTTCAGCCTGTATTTAAAGACATAACCTGGCCTCCAAATACACAGAAAATAGTGGGAGTAGTATTATCCACATAAATATTTTTGAATGCTTTCTCTTTAGTGGTTAAGATAAATCATCAGAAGTATACCTGACAGCATTTTACTGGGTTTTATCATGTTGCTGTCTTTCATTTCAATCATAAACATCTATTTGCCTGTCCTTTTGTAATTAAAAAGGTCAAAAAATACAGCAGGTGTGTAAATTGGAATTAATTCATGGACCATTTATTCTGGTGGATAATTCAGGCAGAACTTGAATCCTCACAAAGGTGGAAACTGAGTGAGGCTAAGGAAATTAACATTCAGTGTAATCACAGTTTTCAGTTTTCCCAGGAAAATTGTGGATGTTAAAAGAACCTGGGGTTCTGCTGAGCTCTAAGGGACTTGAAGCATGTGGTATGGCCTGGCCCAAAGTGTTTTTACATTCTCTACCAGTTGCAATTCTGCAGCTACTCATGGCCATTTGTTCCATTATCTAATTGGGCTTTTAAAATTGTCTAACTATGTACTTGCATTTATCTTGTTTATGTCAATCTCACAGATAGTTTCCTTGATCTTCTTAGATCATGAGGGAATTTGACATGTCCTATATGCAATTTTTTAAATACATATATATTTAAAAAAATCAGGAGATGGTGGAGAAAAAATTGGTCTGGTGGAGATCTATTTCCTCATCGTTAGTGAACAATGCGAGGGGCATGAGTTCTCAGGTCTTTCCTCGAACTTCCAGAACACATATTCTGGAAGCAGAGTGACAATAAAGTTTTTGAGATAGGCAGCTTTAGTTAGAATTCAATCTTAGGATTTTGGGAGTATTTTTAGTAATGCTCATTACCTTGTTGAACATAATTTCTAAAAAAAATATTAACAGAGATTGAAATAAAAAATGCACATGTAGGGTTATACTACCATATTTTGTTCTTGAGTGAATATACCTACTTTACTGAGCCTTTCATTAGGAGGGTTTTTTCAAATAGTTAATAATTTGGGGGGGGGGGGGGGGTTGTGGTTTTTTTTTTCTTTTTTTTTTTTT
>VWZK01007638.1:5894-62621 GCA_013396935.1 Baryphthengus martii | reverse complement strand
TTTTTTTTTTTTTTCTTTTTCTGTTTTTTTTTCACCTGTTAAATATAAAATCCCAAATAAATGTCCAGGTCTCACTAATAGTGGAATAGCTGCATTTCTTTGAAAGCCCTAATGAAACCAACCCCGCAGCAGAACAACAACATACAATATCATCACACACAGATTGCCCTGTTCTAGTCTGGTTTTACCTGTGTTTATTGCCTTTCTACAAAATAGCTATGATTTTAAAGAATTCTTCAAAAATTGCTATATGAAGTTCTGGAAACTGAAATGAATCAGCAATCCATTTTAATAAATACTATATTCTTGCACATTTGCTATCTAATTTATCTAGTGATTCATCAGTCTAGCTTTCAATATGCATAAATACTGCTAAGATTTAGTAGATCATATATTTGATTCAAAAGATGTATTAGTTTTGATAGGTCCTGACTTCAATTCAACATAAGATGACTTTATCTGTCTTATGAAGATGCATGTGGTTTCTGAAAGCAATGTATCTGTTTGTGAAAAATTCTCCAAGGAACAGGGAAAAAAAATCATTGTAAAGAATGAAACATTCATTTTAGGAACCTGAATATATAAATGACCCACATTTATATTAGAATTTTGTAGCAAAGCAATATACTGTATATGTCTTCACATTTCATATACTGAAAGGTATATTTTGATCATGATAACTCCACTGCATACATTGCTAAGTTCTGAATTGAAAAGCAGTTTGCTCTGAAGAACAGAAAAATGAATTTAGCATAAGGTGATCTCATTAAACTCTTATTTATCCAAGATTGCAACAATTTAGAAGATTGAGAGTGAAATTAATTGTTCTTTCATTAATCCAAGTAGCTTTTAAAAAGAAATCTACTGATTAGGAAGCTCTACTTGACTTCTAAGTTGAATCTCCCAGGAGGTTCAGATTTCAGGGAAGTGTTCTGGTGATACTATGAGCATCTATGGCCACACCTTGCTGAAGTCACAGAAAAAAGATGGAGTAACAGGTTAACATGATTTGTTAGTATACTTCAGTATTGACTTGCCATAGAAATGTTAATATTTTCAAATGTTCTCTCTTGCCAACAGGTGATATAAAAGCTGAAGCTTTAGGCAACCCTTTCACTTTTTAGGGATGTAGGTTTCTGGTTTTGGTTTGAAAAATAGGTACAGTGCTTTGAAGATACAGTGCAATCCCCTATGCACCATGGATCCATTGCTGATCCGTATGGATGCTAAGTCCCTGCCTCTTATTCTTTTGCATGTAAGGGTGTAATATTTCCTGCAAAACACAAGAAAAAAAAAGATAGAAAGGACACCTACTTCCGGGAGGTCCAGACTTTCATATTACACCTCCAACAACAATGTCTTTAAAAATGTCTTTGGATGTGAATCAGATTTTTCTCACCTTTTTTTTCATTTCTTACCAGATTTCAAATCCTTGATTTTAGTTCGAGTCTTTCTTTAGTTACTATATTGGTAAGAGTGACAGATTACAATGTACTGGACACTTAATAATTAAAATGTTCATAAAATTCAGCTGAAGAAGTGATGATTATGTTTTCAACTTGCAGCTACAGATGTTAGCTCACTGTGTTCTTGACATTCAGTTGCATGTGAACAATTTTGATCTCAGCTCCAGTGAATCAAATAATATAGCAGCTGATGCGGGGTCATGCAGTCTCTGTAGACTTTTATTCATTAAACTTTTTTTTTATCTGATAAAATCTCTCAAACTTACTTGTAGACTTTCACACAAAATTCAGCCATTTAACTCAAGAATGTCAAAGAAGGCAGAAGTCCTTATGCAGTAGTTAGACTAAGCATTTCCATACATTGTGGGAAAAGAGAGTGAACAGAGGGTCTATGAATAACAAACAGGAATGTATGGGTTTGTGAGTGTAAGCCAAAAATATGTAAACATCCCTGTAACTGAGTGGGCCCATGATTTCTGTGTCCCAGATCCCATCTCACCTTGCATTGTGACCTGTCCCTGCACTCTGCCTTTTTTTGCAGGTTCAACTGTATCCCCATCTGAAGCTACACAACGTTGTGGGAACCAGAACTTGCATATTTAGTGAAATCATGTGCTCTAGTTACTTTGATCTTTCTCATGCATTTAGCTTTTGATGTTGTCAGAGGAAATTTGTGACAAACTAAGTTCTTGTATTACACCCTCTGAGTATCCACCTAATTAGTTGTTTAATAAATGAGATTTAGAATAAATGGAGACAATACTTAAAAGGACAAGTAAAACAGAGTATTAGTTTAAAAGTATGTTTTTGTTTATTTGGAAATCTCAGACTGCAAAATATGCCCCTGTCTTTCAAATACATGTATAAGTTTTTACATAAGATGTCAGTGCTAGAAAAGTTGTTCTTTTGGTATATAAGGCCATGCCACTTTTGTAAGGCTATACAGAACATTACTGGTGATTAACTGTTATGCTTTCTAATGTTTTTGCTGCCAAAGTAGTACTTTAGTGATATTTTAGGTCAAGGATGAAATTTCAACTGTAATAGCCAGTGAGACCATTCCTCATCTATAGCATAGAACCTTCAAAGAGGCTCTCAGGAAAGAAATCTTGTTATATTTTAATTAATTTTTAGTTTTTCAAATGTTAATGATATTTGACTTTGAGAGATTGAATGGAAAGATCTTAGTAAGAGAAATTGTTTCTGCATAATTCTAAATGAAAACTTCACAATGATTAAAACTGGAACAGATGAGCAGGAATATAAGTATTTTTAATCCTTCTTCTCTCTCCTTTCCAGAACTAGACAGAGGCCTTTCTGCTGCTTCAATATTCCAATTTCACAAAAAATTATCTCAAAAGAGGTAACCTTTATGATGTCTTAATCATCTTTTGATGCAGTTACTGGTTTTATGTTTTGGAATTTTTTGATACAAAATATGGAGAAAAATGAAGTCTTGAGCTAAATCTGAAGAGAGAAGTTTATGGGCTTAATGTAGCACTTAAGATTAGGCCTCAGAACCACTAAGTCTTTAAATGATGTTGAGCTAGAGGAAGAGCTGAGAAAGCAGTGCAGGTTTGTTTTGTTTTTTTTCAGAATGAGTCAATAACTATTGTGACTTCATAGAGACATTTTGATCTTCAGAGAACTGATCGTAAAAGGTAATGTGATGTTCCACATTGTGTGGTAGGGCAGATTCTGCAACATGTGGTAGAATGAAGGCACCACGTTCACCAAAAGAAGCTGGACGGCAGAGTCTCCTTTAAATATTGACAGTTAGATTTTAAGATACCTGTATGTCCCTGGCTGTGCTAAACAAGCTATTTATAGTTAACAGTTTCTACTTCCTTTAACAAAATGCTTAGTAAGTCTCCTGCTTGGAGATTTAAAGTAGCTAGATGACAGCCATTGTGGGGGATATCTATTAATAAGATATGCTGTCCTGACTTCTGCTACAGTTCACAGAGTGGTGAAAGTAATATTACTTTAAGTATTTGTTGAACTGATCCCTAAAACTCAAGTTCATGCTTCTTAAAACTTTAATTTGATAGAATAGTTAGATAAACAGTGGCAGTGACTTAGAAGAAATGGAACAAAACTTAAGTATCTCAATATTCGGGTTCTGAAAGGAAAGTTATTCTGCACCTCTGAATTTTGAAAGACTCAGTGTCACAAGGTTCTGAGTGTGCATGTTGTTTAAGAAAAACTTAATTTTAGGTCTTTTATGTTATGTCTTGAACTTGTTTCTTTATGAAGGACCACTCTGCGTATCCTTATGGTATAGATATAAACCATTTATGTGCTGTCAAATAGAAACAACTGTACACATCTGTGAATAGTGATGTTTTTCATCATCTCAAATCACCCTTAGGAAACTTCAAAAGTTCTGTTTTGAAGAGTTAAACTACAAGGGCTCAGAGCTGCTACTAAAATCTCTCATGGCTGTATTGTTGCTTCAGAGTACCTTTGCTTTGGCTTTTCTTCCCTTTGCCAGCCACATCTATTATATTTGATACTGTATTTCTCCCATGCTGGACATTTCCTAGTTGTGTATCTTTTTGCTAACACCATTCTATCTCAGATGTGTCTGTAGTGTAGGACCTATTCTGTTGTGGTATTTTCTTGCTGTGCTGCTTGTTATCTTGTGTTTTCTTTTCTATAGATACATCTGTCTTTAGACTGACACCACCCCACCCCTGAATATAGTATTTACAGCCCTGTACTTGTTTTAAACAGTTGTTTATGCCAGGGAGAGTTGGGGACTGATGAGTGTAAATAACTGTGCCTCAGCACTTGAAAGCTAAACAGAAAGGTAAGGTAGATTGTGTCCACGGTTGAGATAATAGGAGAGACACACAGATTCCTAAATCTCCAGATACAGCTAAAGGAAAAGTGACACAGGATTTTGAAGGCCTGAAGCTTCCCTTAACATAAATCATCAGACAGCAACAAAAGGACAGCATCCTATGGCATATTTCTTCAACTGACAATTCAGTTCTCAGATCTGTGTTACTACCTGTGTTATCAGTGCGATACTCAGAAGGAGAGATATTCAATTACTCCTTCAGAATTTATATCTCTTTCTATATGGAAATGTATTTCTTCACTTATTGCTAGTTGTATCCCATAAATGAGGAAAGACAGGTTTTTGGCAATGAAAGACAAACTTCTCTTACCTGCTATTTTTTTTTTTTTATTTTATTTTTAGAAAGGAGCCACCTGATCCAGATGACCTGCACAGTATTTAATATATGTAATATTTAATATATGTAATATATATACATGCAGTATTTTCATGCTGCTTTTTTTCTCTCCAGCATGTTCAGATATTTGCAGCTGAACCTATAGTTTCCTTTTTTTTTTCTCAGCCTTTAACATTTGCAGTTAAGAGTCAATCTGATACTTTGATTTCTGAAGTGACTGCCAGAGCCGATACCATTTTGGGATTGATCTGCAACTTTGCAGAAGGTGGCATTACCACAATGTCATTGTTGTATTCTTCTGCGGTGGCCACAGAGTATTACTGTCTCTGCTCCCCAGTAAAAACAAACAAACAAGAGAACCAAAAAACTGAGCATAGGTCTCTTGGAAGAACAACTAAGAGAAAATTCTGTATTAAAAATATTAGTTGTCCAAATGTACCAGACTAGCAAAGCCTTTCGTAAATGGTAATTAGTTGATTTTATATATATTAGAAAAAGCATGAAAAATCCAGTGCAGACCCAAGAAAAGTCGGGAGGGCTGTGGGTGATGTTCAGGACAACCTTGTAACAGCTATGGAGTGTTTTGGAACAGTTCCAAGGCTTGTGATGATGTCCATAGCATCATAGGTGAGGAAAATGAGATACAGTATTTCAGTCATAAAGCTTAAGTATCAAGTTTGTCATCTCTGTAAATAATCAGAGACTCCCCCCGCCCCCATCCTCTTTTTAGGGGGCTGGCCAAATTCCAGGCCCTTTGCCACTGAGCTCTACCTGAGCCAATCACCCAAGGAACTTCCACCAAACCACTTTCCATCATTTATCGTTAGTTCTGGCTAACTGAGGAGGTTCTAGTTGACTGGGGTTTTTTTTGTTTGGTTTGGTTTTCTGTCAGATCCTGTGCTTGGGTCACAACAACCCCATGCAGCACTATAGGCTTGGGGGAAAGTGGCTGGAAAGCTACCTGGTGGAAAGGGATCTAGGGGTGTTGGTTAATAGCTGGCTGTGTATGAGACAGCGGTGTGTCCAGGTGGCCAAGGCAGCCAACAGCATCCTGGCTTGTATCAGAAATAATGTGACCACCAGGACTAGAGAAGTGATTGCACCTCTGTACTTTGCACTGGCGAGGCTGCATCTTGAATACTGGGTTCAATTTTGGGCCTCTCACTACAAGAAGGACATTGAGTTGCAGGAGAATGTCCAAAGAAGGGCAACAGAAGCTGGTGAAGAGTCTAGAGAACAAGGCCTGTGAGGAGTGGCTGAGGGACCCGGGGTTGTTTATCCTGGAGAAAAGGAGACTCAGGGGAATCTTATTGCTCTCTACAAGTACCTGAAAGGAGGCTGCATCAAGGTAGTGGTTGGTCTGTTCTCCCAAGTAACAAGTCATAAGGTAAGAGAAAATGACCTAGAGTTGAGACAGGGAAGGTTCAGGTTGAACATTAGCAAAAAAATTCTTTACCAAAAGGGTTGTCAGACACTGGACCGGGCTGCCCAGGTGATTGAGTCCCCATCCCTGGAGGTATTTAAAAGACATGTAGATGTGGCACTTGGGGACTTCAGTGGTGATCTGGAAGTGCTGGGTTAATGGTTGGTCTTGATGATTTTGAGGGTCTCTTCCAACTGAAACATTTCTATGATTCTAACTTTGAAGAAAGAAGGGTTCAATTTGCAAAATGCTTAGCCCACCTACTACCACTGACTCATGCTGATTTTCTTACAGGAACTGCTTTTGTCCTATTAGTGCCTTTTATCTTTGACTTGAGAGAAACACCTGTCACATTTGGGTGTATTTCTTTGCACCTCTGACTGTTTCTGTACTCCTAAGTAAAATGTAGGCTAGGATCTGTTCTCTGGTCTTTGAGGTCAAATGGAACAGATTGGTCATATCCACATTCCTGGGCACTTGGCGGTAGTTTCCCCTGAACCCACGTTTATCTATACTGTCAGATAAGAGAACAGCAGTCCAAGTCAAACACTGAACTCCTGTGGCCTGTCATTTGTACTACTCCAAACAGCTTTCTCTAAGAGAAATCAGCACCTCTTAGCCTCAATGCTGGGCCTGGACCTGGTCCTGGACCACCATTTACTTACATTTACAGGAAGAGTACAAGGTTGTTGCAAGGTTATGCAGGGAGAAAGTTAGGAAGGCCAAAGCTCAGCTAGAACTTAATCTGGCCAGCGTCATTAACGGTAATAAAAAGTGTTTCTATAAGTATGTTAACAGTAAAAGAAGGGATAAGGAGAATCTCCCCCATCTACTGGATGTGAGAGGGAACCTTGTGACAAAGGACAAGGAAAAGCCTGAGCTGCTGAGTGCCCACTTTGCCTCACTTTTTGTCAGCAATGGCAGTCACCACCTGAGGGTCCAGCTCCCTGAATTAGAAGAGGATGGTGAGCAGAATGCTGACTCCATTATCTGGGAGATGATCAGTGACCTGCTGTGCCACATAGATGTGCACAAGTCTATGGGACTGGATGGGATCCACTCAAGGGTGCTGAAGGAGCTGGCAGGGGTGCTCACCAAGCCACTCTCCATTATTTATCAACAGTCCTGGCTAACCAGGGAGATCCCAGCTGACTGGAAACTGGCAAATGTGTCACCCATCTACAAGAACGGCTGAAAGGATGACCCTGGGAACTACAGGCCTGTCAGTCTGACCTCGGTGCTAGGGAAAGTAATGGAGCAGGTCATCTTGAGTGCCGTCACATGGCACATACAAGACAACCAGGTGATCAGGCCAAGTTAGCATGGGTTTATGAAAGGCAGGTCCTGCCTGAGTAACCTGATCTGCTTCTACAACAAGGTGACCGGCCTGGTGGATGAGGGAAGAGCTGTGGACATTGTCTAGTTGGACTTTAGTAAGGCCTTTCACACTGTGTCCCACAGCATTCTTCTTCAGAAGCTTATGACACGAGGCTTGGACAAATACACTAGATAAAAAACTGTCTGGATGACCAGGCCTAAAGAGTGATAGTGACCGGAGCTAAATCTGGCTGGTGTCCAGTCACAAGTGGTGTTCCCCTGGGCTTGGTATTGGGGCCTGTTCTCTTTAATATCTTTGTTAATGATCTGGATGAGGGGATCGAGGGCACCCTCAGTAAATTTACAGATGACACCGAGCTGGGTGGGCGTGTCGATCTGCTGGAGGGTTGGGAGGCTTTATAACGGGACCTAGACAGGTTAGATCATTGGCCCAAGGTTAACTGTATGAGGTTCAACAAGGCCAAATGCCAGGTCCTGCACTTGGGTCACAACAACCCCATGGTAAGCTACAGACTTGGGGATGTGTGGCTGGAAAGCTGCAAGTTGGAAAAGGACCTGGGGGTGTTGATTGATAGTCAACTAAATATGAGTCAGCAGTGTGCCCAGGTGGCCAAGAAGGCCAATGGCATCCTAGCTTTTATTGGAAACACTGTGGCCATCAGGAATAGAGAGATGATTGTCCCCCTGTACTAGGCACTGGTGAGGCCACAACTTGAATATTGTGTTCAGTTCTGGGCCCCTCACTCCAAGAAGGACATTGAGTGCTGGAGTGGGTCCAGAGAAGAGCAGTGAGGCTCGTGAAGGGCCTGGAGCACAAGTCCTGTGAGGAGCAGCTGAGGGAGCTGGAGTTGTTTAGTCTGGAGAAGAGGAGGCTGATGGGAGACCTTCTTGCTCTCTACAACTACTTGAAAGGGGGTTGGAGCGAGGAGGGGGACAGCCTCTTCTCCCTGGTGGCGTTTGACAGGACCAGAGATAATGGATGCAAGCTACGCCAGGGGAGGTTTAGACTGGACAGGGTTCTTAAACATTGGAATAGTTGTGCCAGAGTTGGGAGACAAACTCCAGAAAGGCTACCTGGTAGTCCTGTGTTAAGAGAGATCTTTTCAGTCTCATACCATTTATCTCTAATGCAATCTTACCTTAACAAGAAATAGTAATGGCAAGTGAGATTTTACCTGCCAAGAGTTTCAGGATATATGGATTCCAAGCACTGTTTTAAAATTTTATTTAGTTTAATTTTATTTTTAAATAAAGTTGTAGAAAATACAGTTGACAAGGCTCTCAGGAGGACATTTGGTGCAGTATTATTCAGCCTTCAAGCAGCTCATCTGTAGTAGTTCATAAAACTTCTTTGAGTATCTACAAACTAACTGACAAATCTCAAAAATCTACATATATACTCATGAGCTGCTGAAATGCAAGCTAAAATATCATCATTAAGAAAGATGAGAATATTCTATTGAACAGCATTTTACAAAGGAATTTGTTTTAACCTAAAAGCTAAATACTTTATTTTTTAATGAGTTGTCTGGAATGTGCCAGGTAAATCAGATAGAAGATGATCCTCTTTTTCTCAAATCCATCATCCACTCATTAATTACCAAGGTAGTTATATGCATAAATGTCCATCCAATGGCAAGATCAGCTGTAGCTATACCATCCTTTATATGCTTGCCAAACCTCTAACAATTGTGCTCAGCAGATTCCTGTAACAATCCATTCCAGTGTTTCCTGCATATTACATTGTTTTTTTTTCTCATCATTAACCTTTACCTATCTACGCTGCTGCAAATTTAGTGGTTTATTTCTTATCTTGTCAGTTGTGGATAGAGCATACGCTTTATGGATAATTATGTACAAAATTTCTTTTTCCTGTTCAATGATTTTATTTGTTGTCTTTGTGAACTTAAGACATCCTTGTGTGTATGAATACAAATAATTTTCTGTGAACAGGAAAAGAGGGAGAAAGGGGAATTAAATTAGAGTCTGCTTTTGCTTTTATCCTACATGTAGTGTACCTTCCAACTAGCTAACTTCCAAACAAATTGTGTGAGACAGTATCTTTAATGACAGCACTCCAAGATTATTTCTCACTATTTAATAACTGATAGGAATGCAGTAAGGAGCACAGTTTCAGTGAGTCTAATCGGTGTTAAGACAGTAGTTTGGAGGTAAAAAACAGTGTGGTGAATTTATAAAAAATTGCAGATTCATTTCTTAAAGACATCCCAGAAAAATAAGACACTGCTTGCCATGTCTGCTTCTAGAGAAATCCTCCTCTGACTAAACGCTGCTACTTCAACATTGTCATTTTCAAGAATCAGATCAGGAACTCCAGGGTCATTTTGATGAAGTTGTCTTTTCAATGATTAGAATTAAGAGATTTCTCAAAGAGTCTCCTGCTGCTCGACCAGTCACTGTTTCAGTAACAAGAAGTTACCCTGCAGTGATGGTATCCAACTTTTCTGCTTCCTATGGTGCTTTCAGAGGTCAGCTGCAATGAGAATACAGCAGTTTGTTTGACAGAATAAAATGAAAACTACAACTTTATGAATCAACATGAAAGAGGTAAAAAATGGTATCTTAAGAAAATAGGATGTTTTTTTATTTAGATAGGAGGATAAGGCAACAGGTTATATTTCTGGACATCTTTGGGAAAAGAGAGAAGTAAAGACTCTACAGCATTTCCAGTCACATTAAGTAGTGTAGATTTTGTTGGAATTGCCACAATGTGAGGGTTGGAGGTGAACTTCCTGATTTTCCCTTCACAACACATTTTCACCCGTGCTGTAATTCTAAGATGATACTTGAGAAAAATAACCCATGAACCTTTAAATTCAGGGCAAGGATGTTGATCAAAGCCTTATATTCAACTACAGTAGTCCATATGTGGGAAGAAAACTTCCCTCTTACTGGCCATTTATCATGAAACCTGCTGTCATGAAAAGATCACATTTTATGTTTTACACAATTATAGATTTCTTGTCTGTATATTTTTCTTTCCCCGTGGAAATTATCTATATTATTATTATTTATTACAATAAACAATAACATGTATTTGATAAAATAAAATCAGCATAATCTCAAATACATTACTGCAACTTAATACTTCATCCTGTTTTTTTGTAACAGAATCTTTTAAAGATACCAAAAAAAAATTATTTGGAAATATCCCATAGAATACTTCAGGCTTATAATAAACAATATTTAAAACTTAAAAAATGAAGGTGATGCTGAAAGTGTAACAAATTAAAAGTATTTCTAGATGATTAGTGAATGTCTGTACAGTCCTTTGAAAATTAAATGCTGTACCCGTAAAGCCTTTGACACCACCTCTCACAGCACTCTCCTAGAGAAGCTGGCAGCTCACGGCAGACAGGAGTACTCTACGCTGAGTTACAAACTGGCTGGCCAGCTGGACCCAGAGAGTTGTGGTAAATGGAGTTAAAGCCAGTTGGTGGCTGGTCACCAGTCATGTCCCCCAGAGCTCGGTTTTGGGGCTGGTCTTGTTCAATATCTTTATCAATGATACAGATGAGGGGATTGGGTGCTTCCTCAGCAAATTTGCAGATGACACCAAACTGGGTGGGAGTGTCAATCTGCTTGAGGGTAGGAGGGCTCTGCAGAGGGAGCTGGATAAATTGGATCATTGGGCTGAGGCCAGTGGTATGAGGTTTAATAAGGCCAAGTGCCAGATCCTGCGATTCAGTCACAACCCCAGGCAATGCTACAGGCTTGGGGAAGAGTGGCTGGAAAGCTGCCTGATGGAAAGGGACCTGCGGGTGTTGGTCAATAGCTGGCTGAATATGAGGCAGCAGTGTGCCCAGGTGGCCAAGGCAGCCAGCAGCATCCTGGCTCGTATCAGGAATAGTGTGGCCAGCAGAAAGAAAGTGATTGTGCCCCTGTGTTTCTCACTGGTGAGGTCGCACCTTGAGTACTGTGTTCAGTTCTGGGCCACTCACCACAAGAAAGACATTGAATTTTGAGTTGCTGGAGTGAGTTCAGAGAAGGGCAACCAATCTGATGAAGAGTCCGGAGAACAAGTCCTATTAGGAGTGGCTGAGGGAATTGGAGAAGAGGAGGCTGAGGGGAAACCTTATCACTCTCTACAACTACCTGAAAGGAGGTTGTAGTGAGGTGGGTACCTCTTCTCTCTAGTAAATAACGACTGGACTAGAGGAAATGGCCTGAATTTGCACCAGGGGAGTTTCAGGTTAGATATTAAGAAGAATTTCTTTAATGAGAATGGTCAGGTGCTGGAATGGACTGCCCAGGTAGGTGGTGGAGTCACCATCCCTGGAGGTATTAAGAAAATGCATAGATGAGGCACTTCAGGACATGCTTTAGCGGGATGATGAGATGTTTTTTGTGTTTTGTGGGGTGGTTTTTTTTTTTGGTTGGTTTTTTTCTGGGTTGACGGTTGGATGCAGTGATCTTAGAGTTCTTTTCCAACTGTGACAATTCTGTGATTCTGTGATCATGGTGTAATTATGTCCTTGGAATTACTAGATGCAGTCTGAAGAAATATGAAAAAATATAGATGCCCATTTTAATTTTTGATGCCTCCTCTTACCCTTTTGAACCTTCTTTCCCCCCATTCCTCTTATAAAGTGTATTTTCAAGAAAGTCAGAAATCACCTACTGATCAAAAAATCACCTACCCTTCTCCAGCAGATGAGGATTTGCTTAGTATACAGTCTGTCTGTATATGCTGCTGTTTCTCTCTGGTGCAGTTTATCTTTTCTGTTGCAGTGAGATTTAGGAATCCCTCTATTCTTCACATTGTCAATGAATTAAAAGGTGGAAAAATAAACTAGACTGGCTTCTTGCATAGCACGTCAGAGGAATTCTTGCATGATGCCATAACTTTTGAAATACATCTTTTAGATTAACATCTAATTGCGATTTAAGCGGTTCAGATTATGGAAAATCTAACACCTCTTGGTGAGTTTTATCTTGCAACCAGTACCTTCAATGTAAACAAGTGCAATTCATTTTACTTCTACATGTTGGGTTTTCCTATGCCTCTCTGATTAAAAAGCAAGTTATTACTTGAAATCTTTCCATGTAGGCACATACAGATTGTGATTTGTTGCACAAACCTTCTTCTGTTATTACAGAAGATTTTCTGCCTCACTGTAAATAGGGAAATGAGAATTTCCCTAGTAACAGCCTTGGCTGCAGTGATCACAATATTGTGGAGTTTGGGATACTGCTGAACACACTGAAGGTTAGTTCCAAAACAAAGGGTTTACACTTTAGAAGAGCAAACTTCAGCTAACTCAGGGCTCGGCTTGAAGGGATGCTGTGGGAAGCTTCCATAGAGGATAAAGGAGCTAGTGAGCGCTGGGAGTTTTTCAAGAACACTCTCCTAGATACACAAAACCAGTTCATCCCCTCTAAAGGCAAGGGAAGTAGGCAGAGCAAAGGACCCCCTTGGCTTAACTGCGAGCTTCTGAGTCTGCTCAGAACCAAAAGGGAAATGTACCAGAGATGGAAAAGTGGAACAGTACCTGCTGAAAATTGCAAGGGCATTGCCAGAGTATGCAGCGATGCAGTTAGGAAAGCAAAAGCCCAACTTGAACTGAAATTGGCCAGAGATGTTAGAAACTTCAAGAAAGGGTTCTTCTGACAGGTTAACAACAAGCAGAAACAGAAGGAGAATATTGGCCCACTATTAAACAGCAGAGGTGAACTAGTTACCAGTAATGCTGAAAAGGCAGAGGTCTTCAACACCTTCTTCACTTCTGTATTTATTAGCTCTGTTGAATCCCAGGCCATGGGTACAAAAATCCAGACTGATGCAGATACAGACCTGCTGTCAGTGAAGGAAGAGTTGGTGTGTCAACTATTACAGGAGCTTTACCTGTGCAAATCAATGGGCTCAGATGCCATCCACCCAAGGGTGTTAAGAGAGCTGGCCGATGTCCTTGCAAGGCCGCTCTCCATAACCGTGGAGTTATGGAGAAGTTGTGGAGATTGGGAGATGTGCCTGAAGACTGGAAGAAGTCTAATGTCACCCTTATCTGTAAGAAGGGTTCTGAGGAGGACCCAGGTATTTACAGACCTATTAGCCTCACTTCAATCCCTGGAAAGTTATGGAGCAAATTCTCCTGGGGACTATCACAAGTAAACTGAAGCATGTAATTGGGAAAAGCCAACATGGATTCACCAGAGGCAAACAAACCTTGCTTGACAAACCTGATTGCCTTCTACGACAAAATAACCTGCTCAGCTGATGCAGGGTGAGCAGTGGACATTGTCTACCTGGACTTCTCCAAGGCTTTTGACATAGTCCCCCACAGCCTCCTCCTTGAGAAACTGACATGTTATGATCTAGTCACGTGATCTATGTCGTGAGTGGGGAATCAGCTGTACCCAGAGGATGGTAGTAAATAGTTCTTTCTCAGACTTGCAACCTGTCACAAGTGGGATCCCTGAAGGATCAATATTGGGCCCAGCGCTGTTTAATATCTTCATAAGTGTTTGTGATCAAGAGCTCCCTGATGAAGTTTGCAGATGACACCAAAATGAGTGGGGATACTGACACTCCAGGAGGGAGAGCCACGCTCCAGGAAGATCTGGACAGACTGGAGGAGTGGGCTAGCAGGAACCTTATGCACTGCAGTGGGAACAAGTGTAAAGTGTTGCACACAACCCAGGCTCAGACTGGGATCCACCTGGCTGGAGAGCAGCCCTGTGGAAAGGGACCTGGAGGTCTTGGTGGACAGCAAGCTCAACATGAGTGAGCAGTGCGCTGCGGTGGCAAAGAAGGCCAACAGGATTGTGGGCTGCCTTAACAAGGGCATCACCAGTAGAGATGAAGAAATCATTATCCCACTCTACTCAGCACTAGTCAGACCACATCTTGAGTACTGTGTTCAGTTTTGGTCCCTGCTATAAAAAAAAGATGCGGACAGGCTGGAGAGGGTCCAGAGAAGGGCCACAAGGATGACCGGGGACTGGAAGACCTGCTGTATGAAGAAAGGCTGAGAAAAGGCTGAACAAAGGGTTTGTTCAACCTTGAGAAGAGAAGGCTTATGGGACATCTTATTACGATGTCCCAGTACTTGAAGGGTGGCTACCAAGAACATGAAGACTCCCTTTTTGCAAGAAATCACATGAAAAAAAGACAAGGGGTGATGGGTACAAGCTACTGCTGGGAAGATTCCAGTTCGACTCCAGAAGAAAATTTTTCACCATGAGAACAATTAAACATTGGAATAATCTCCCAAGGGAAATGGTGGATTCACCTACATTGGACAGTTTTAAGACAACTTGACAAAGTGCTGGGCCATCTCATTTAAATTATATTCTTTTTACCTTCAAAGGTTGGACTAGATGATCCTTGAGATGTCTTTCAACGTGATATTCTATGATTCTATGAATCTGATAATTGACACGCAAGGTTTAGTGAATCATTGTTTTTTGGGAGTAACACAGTAAGTGTTAGTGATTTATTTAGAGATACTGTTCTGCATTGGGCAAGGTAGTTCTGAAGGAATTGTCCTTTCAAGTTTCTCTGGATTTTTCTTTATTTCCAATGATGTCGTGCTAAAAAGAAATCCCAACACCCTAAAACACACAGCCCCAACCTCTGAACCCCATTTAATATCTCCAGATGCTGTTTCATCCACTTTTCGGTTCTGAATCAATCTTAATCTTTTGACTGGCTAATCCAGACTCCTTTGTCCCTTCTTTTTGAAGGAGTAGTGAAAGAAAATATATTCCTCGTAGTGCTTTCAGCTGGCAACTAAACTAGTTTCTTTCCTACCTGATTTGAGCATGAGTGGTGATAAGGCAACATCTCTTCCCTAATGCTGGTATTGACTATTTTTCTGATTTCTTTGAAATTAACACTGTCAATCTCTCATTTTAAGAGCAATGATACCCTTTGTATTGAGCACTGTTAACAAAAAGCAGGGGAAATGCTTTCTTGCAGGTACATATTCAAACTATTTAACAGCTTTATTTAGCATCTATTTGTATGAATTCTGTCTGCATAATATACACGTAATCCTCTAAACAGCTGAGACTTTAGTTTGCTTACTTCTGCTCTTTCTGCTGGTTTTGTCAACACAAATAAGTTTTTAGCATTCTCTTGATCAAACTAAGTAGATAGACCTTTTTTGGCTTTAAGGTAGATTTTTCAAGTGTTAAAATATGCTTTCATTGACTTCTGAATATTTTCCACTTTTAAATGTGTTTTTAAAAATGCAACTGCCAGACTAAATGTTTGAACAATCGTGACATCAGCTTTAGAATATGGAAACAATGAAAAACATCTACTTCTTTTCTATATTCCTTTACTTTTCCAAGGATAAATTTAGTTCATTTAGCAACAGCTTTGCACTGGGAGTTCACAAACAGTTTCTTACCCACCTACAGTTGCAGAATCACTTTTTTCTGTGTACCATCCTGTAAATATGAAGCGCATTCCCTGTGCCTAGATTTATGATTTTGCATTTGTCCTTATTAAAATTTATCTTGTTCAAATGAAGCCACCTAACCAATTGAGACAGATCATTCTATAGAACATTTGCCTCATTACTTGCCACTGCACCAATTTTTGCATGCTCTTTAAGTTTTAGCAGCAATTGCTTTGTATTTTCTTCCAGATAATTGAAAACGATATTTAGGACTTAAGACTTAGACACTGGCTGGCCTGTATTAGACATACTGTGATTAGACAGACATTCCTTATTTATAGCTGAAGAATGTAGAATATATTATAGCAGCTATAGCTAATAACTGATCAATAATTATAAAAAATAACTTTAATCATTTAAATATCATTTAAGTTATTGTGTTTAATAGTATCCACCCCTCACTTCAAGAAGTCAGCAAGAATGTGGTAGCTCAGAGTTTGGAAATAAGCCAAAAGCTTTAACATCATAAAAGTACAGTATATTAACCAATTTTCTTCCCTCAAGAAAAACTCTAAAACTTGCAGCCAGAGTGTTCAAGGTACAATCCTCCATTTCCATAAAATCAATTAAACTTTTGGGGAAGATAAGAAAGTCTTATTTAACAATCCTTTTTCTAATAGTAGGATATAAGCTCCAAAATCATGCTAAGCTTGCAGAAGGTTACTGCATTATGATGTCCCGGCTGGACCATAAAGGATGAAATCTGAAGCTAGCAGATGGTGTCAGGTGTTTTGATTATGGAGATGGTGTCACCTTCTTGATCTGTTCCTATTGAAGGAGCTCCAAAACAGAGTAACCTGGTCTAAGTCAGAGCTGCTTGTATTCCTTCTCCCCCCTTCCACTGCAGAGAACTGCATGTTTTGTATCAATATCAGTTGGGGAGTTGAAACGGCTCAAAACTATGAGGGTGGTGATGATGACAATGCAGGAACCTGGCCACCTCAGCCGTGCACTGGGAGTGTGAGAACATGGTCTGAGGAAGGTCATCATCAGTATAGATCAGATTAGCAGCCTGTGCAAATTTTTTTAGGTCTGTTGTGTCTCTCATTTTGTAAACTGGAGTCACATGATTTTCCAATTCTTAGACGGGCAGGATCTTAAAAAAATGTTTGGGTTTGTCTGGCTCTGGAGTTTTCTGCTGGAGTCCGTGGGACTTACCTTCCTGCTAATGATGGATTGGGAGAGGAAGGACTTATTTACTCAACTGCAACTTTTCCTTACGGAGCTACTTGTCACAAAGTAGTTCAAATGTATAAGCAGCTGTAAGGAGAATAGATAAATAATTATTTATCATATTGCACATTAACTTTTGTCATTCAGGAACCATCTTGGTGATAATTTTTTATTTGTAATGAATAAAACTATGCTACATGAGTAAACACAGAAATTACCAGAGAAGTGTGATGTATTGGGCCTTTACAAGATGAAGTGGCATAAGTTCACAGGTAATCTTTTTCTACAGGTAAATAATTTAAAATTAAATATGTAACATTGTTTTCAATAGAAAAATACACTATAGAAAGAGCAATTCAATCTGATTAAGCAGTTTATAGATGCTGTGGGTCACATAATTATCTATCTAGACACAATGCCTCAAGCTATAACATACAGGCAAAGCTGCCTTCAGTTATTTCCACTGCTCCATCTCTTTAGAAATCTAAATTAATTGGTTCTTCAAACAGAAGTATTTACTTAATTTCTGTAGCTACACCTTAAGTCACTTCTAGTCAACTTTCTGTCTCAGCACTTTCCCGAAACTCCTCTCAAACAGCCAAATATTGGAATTCCCTGGAATTACTTCCACTCTTTTCTCTCCTTTGTTTTCTTTATACCAGTGACATTTTCAATTCAATCTTTCATTTGAAAATAGTATCTTTTGCAAGGTTTGGTGAAACATTCTAATTTTCTGCCCATCTCTCTTCTTAGTTCTACGGCATCTCTTTCAGTATGCTGTTTTTCACACTATTCACGCTGCGAATGCCAGGGCCTTTCTATCTGTCTCGAAAGGACTTTCCTTCTGCACTACATTGACTACCATTTTTGTATTGGTGACTTATTTCTGACCCATCTCCTGCAACTACTGATCTTGATTCTTATCCTCCATTTTGGTAATCCTCCTGTCTCCAGCTTTTCTATCCCCAGATGCTGTATTTCTCCAGATCACTTATATTGCCCATCATACCCTTTCAGTCCTTTTCCCGTCTCTTTCATTCTTGCTGGAATACATTATTTTTATTCATTATCTTTTGAGTTTCTTCCACAGCTTTACTTTTGTCCTATGCACTTTTACCTCTGCTACATCATCAGTACTCTCTAAACTTCTCTAATGAAAGCAAATTTGATGAGTACTGTGTTTGTGTCTCTCCTATGCCTGAACAAGATCATATCCTTTTTGAGACAAGCTATATGGGAAATTGCTTCCTTTTGCACATCCCTTCTAAATCTGATGTCAAATTCAATGTCTCATGAAAATAATTAATTCATAATGTTCAGGGAAAAGGCAGTTGAGGGTAGCTGTATTTTCTTCCTTTTCCCTCTCATTTAGTGTTACTTGTCTTTGATTCTAAGTGCTTTGAATTTGGAATTGCATATGTACACAAATTTGGAAAGTGACTGGCCCAGAAAGCAGACAATAATTTTTAGAAAAGATTCTCTTGACCTACGAAGAACAAAACCCATCATCATTGTAATATATTCAAAATACTACTACTTGCTGTGTTTAGCACAATACAGCCAAATAACTGCTAACTACCTTCTCCATACAGTGCATTGTTGTTAAAATACTTGAAAACTCACGATTCTCCCAATTTAGAATCCAAACAGACATCATTAAGCCAACAATCTCTTGAAGTGTAAATATCAATGAGAACCTCTAAGTTACCAAGCAAAAGACAACATTGTTTCTGACCATCGACCATTTTTTCATCTAGGCGCCAAAGAAAGCAGAAAAGGGGACATGTGGCCCCTTCAAAAGGATGAAGTCAACAGGAGAATGAAAAGTCTCTATTATTGCATCTTGAACAGAGGGTTGGTGAGGGAGGAAGTCACAAACTTCAAGGAGCCTACAACAAATTCAGATTAAGACTAAACCTCTTGAGGAAGGTCTCAGATTATATAAATTGACATGGAACTGGTTAAAAGTTATTTCCCTTGCTCACTTTACCTGCCATCACCCGTGGCTATTAAATAATTATTAACATGCATTCAGATGGAGAAGGGCAGTGCAGGCATAGCTTGAGCACACTCGCCTACTCTATTTGTGACATGGAAAGAAGTGGTTAACTTGCTTGTAGCACCTTGGAGAAGCATGTGCCACCATACAGAGCAGCAAAAATGTGGCTTTTGTTGGGATGTGGTGCAGGCCAGCAACTCTTAAAGACGAGGAGCTAGGAGCTTGCCATTGGACCACCAGCAGGTCCCATTACCCCAGCGAGGGGAGCAGGGCAGCCCAGAGCTGCCTTCACCAGGCAGGGACACAGAAATGGATTACACTCAAGACGTGGCCAGGAAACAATGCTGCAAGGGAGTCCTTTCCCAGCATTGTGCTTGGGGTGCTCATTTGTGAGGTGGTGTGGCCATGGCAGGAGCATACAAGTTATCTGCTGGGTCCCTGAATGGGAGCCCAGGAAGGCACTGGAGGGTTATCATCTCAGAATGCACAGCGAGGAAGACTTAAGATGGATGGATGAGACGCTGGGCACATTTTATCAAGGACACTTTATTTTCAGAGGAGTGAGAGAAAAGGGAGAATTTTTATGTCATTTGACACCAAAGTGGAAACTTGTTTGTGTCCTTAACTGAAGCTAGAAATTCTGGGACATTGACTGCATTGACACATGACCTATTTTTTTTTTAATCTGACTTACAAAACCTCTCTCCCTTTGGAGTTTTTTTTTTTCCTGCTCAGCTGCTACCCTTCTCCTGTCTGGTCTGTGCTGTCTGTTCCAGGACAGAGACTGGTTCTCTCTACAGCCTCTTCCTACTGGTTCCAATAGGAGCTGGCTTATTTATAAAAGACCTTTAGGATATTTTCACCTACCGATAAGAGTAGTCGAGGCCTTATGAATCCTTTTGAATCAACCTCTCTTTTGTGGTATCACAGCCTGCAGTGAAACCAGGCTCAGAATTTAGAGGGAAGAAGGACTCTAAAATACTCTGTAATTCACCTCTGCTGAATACATATAGATGTGTGTATGATTGTCACTTGAACTTTTCTTCATTAAAACTCTAGTGACTTTACCTACCTGAGCATTACAAAATGCTCCAATGTAGTGATCCTTCTTAGAATACTGTGTGTTCTCTAAATATGACATGGATCTCTGTACTTTATATCTGGGAGCTACCAACCATGCTGTGTGTGTGATAGAACACTAAATGCCAGAAACATATTTAAAATATAATTACAAGAATTTGGCTACACTCATCTATGGCATAATGGGCCAGCTGTATTATCAGACTGTCCTTAAGAAATTGAATTACTCTAATAAATGGAAATGACTGTTATTTAAATGGAAGACTATTTGCATAAAATAGGCCAATGCTAAGTGACCAGCTGTTAAATAGGTACAAAATCTAATCTCAAAGTTCTGGGTCAAGAATGGATGGGTTCTTGCCAAAGATTTTCATATTTGGACACTTAGCCTATATATAAAAATATTGCAGTCAGAGGAAGCTTCAAGATCTGAAAACTGCAGCTCAGTTTCTTAATTTTCATTTTTCATATTTTTTATTTAAGAACAAGCTACTGATTGTCATTCAACAAAATCAACAATTTCCCTTAATTCAAAATAGAGAATAAAAACTCAGATGATGCAGCTTCATTTCATAAGTGGAATGCCACTGTTGGACTTGTGGCATTTCTGACATAAGTATTTATTTCACCGTTGCCTTACTTGGTATCAGGAGTTTGGAGATAATTCAGTGCAAAAGAAATAATTAAAAGCCATCATGATCTTAATAACATAATATATTCACTTTATCAACAGAAATGCAATGGAACTGTTTCTTCACAGCAACTTTCTGTACCTTATTGCATCTGGGGCTCAACTCAGACTCCTGTGAGTGCTGCTATTTTGAAAAATTATACCAACTCTTACAACATCAAAGCTTTTGGAAAGACAAATTGGAAAAGAGTTTTTCAGGAAGATCCTTCATTAGAAAAACGGTTGTACAAGTTACCAGAAAGTCCACCTTCTGTAACATTCAATCCTACATTTCCTGAGAAGGCTGTCAAAAATGGCAAGGCTTGCATCTATCTATCTCCACGTTATGCTATGGAGCAAGAAGGTGAGAACCTTTTCCTTTCTCATGTGATTTTTTCTTTTTTTTTAAAAAGGAGTAAATTCAGCACTTTACTGTTTACCCACTGCTGCCTTTTTTTTGTTATAAGGCCACATTCTCATGTGACTTGAAATTGGTATTGTTCAATGTCCATTAATAGATTTATGCAGCTGATGAGCTACATTATAATCTTCTTGATCTGTAAGCATAGTGTAGCTTGGTTTATGAATAATAAACACTACCAAAAGTGCACCATGGAAAAAATCTTAAACAGAGCACAGCCTTGGAAAGTTTTTGTTTATCATTTGTTTTCTGTTTCTCATTAACTTTTTTCTGCCAAAAGCAGATAATTTGGATATAAAATATTAATTTGCTAAAAGCTCCAGTTTCCAGCAAAGTAGTATCTTTTCAGACATTATTTTTTTATATTAAATATTACCCTTATTTGTTTTCCCAAAATCACTCTCTAAGTCACTCTGATGTGGAAGAAAATGAAGCAAAATGTCGTATGAATCATGTGACTGTTCATTGGCATTCATGTGTTGTCATGTGATTGGTCCTGGTTTGGGCTCAATTTATTTATTCCATGATGTGGAAGTGAACTTCCCTTTTTGTGAAATTAAAGAATTTTTTTCAGTGAAGACCCTGAACT
Organism: Baryphthengus martii; assembly: GCA_013396935.1. Lineage (NCBI taxonomy): Eukaryota > Metazoa > Chordata > Aves > Coraciiformes > Momotidae > Baryphthengus > Baryphthengus martii. Next base: position 40,830 of record VWZK01007638.1, on the reverse strand, counting down.
CTGTGTGTTAGAAGGGAGCACATTCTCCACACATCTCTCTGTTGATTTTGCTTTGAAGACTGGAATTTAATACCCTTTTAAACATGAATGTCTTTGCTTTGTGTGTTCCGCTGCCATCTGCTAAAAAAGGAAACTACTGTCATAACAGACATTGTAGAAGTATTTCTAGCATTTTCAGACCTAGTCAGCTGATAAGTTTAACAACTTTTACTATTTCTACTTGAGGTAAAACAAAACTTAGATAGGGTTATAAAGGGCTACTGGATGCATATCTCTGAAGGGAAATACCGCTTAAGTCTGAATTTTCCTTTTCTGTAGAGCAAATGTTCAAGTCATTCCACATTGAGAAAACTGTTTGTATTTTGGGGAAAATGCCTTCAAGATTTACTCTTTAGCCTTTTTAAGTATTTATTTAGAGATAAAAGGAATAAAGCAAATTAATACTGCAAGATATAATCCAAATCCAGCTTCCTGTCATCTGTAACCTCTGGACTTTTTTCTCTATTCTATACAGGTGCCCAAGTCCCACAGTACTACGAAATTTGGCAGGTTCTAAGGGAAAGAAAGACCTTTGCAATTTCATAAGAATGCTGAGAAAGTCTGCCTGGCAATTATGAATCTCCAAAGATCCACTTTTACATTAGATTTGTCAACTTGTTTCTTTTTTCCCATCAAGGAGAGCCACCCACCTTTAGTGGGGTGCAACCTTATTTCAAGTACTCCGAATCAAACTAGTTTCTCCATAAGAATCCATCTCGATATTTAGATAGATAACCAAAATTAAATGTATTTGTTTAGTTGTCTAAATATCTACAACCAAACCACAGTAAAAAAGGTATAGGGAGAGGAGACATACTGTGATATGTGGATGAATATGTAAGTGAACACTTTGTAAAAGGTGACATGAAACTTGTGCTGCATCATTTAATTGGCTAAGTTTGGGCCCAGCTGACTGATACCTGCTATCTTGTTGAAGTATGTTTGACTGATAGTTCTCTTTATGCGTGAGAGAAAATCAGATCATTTCTGGAAAGAAAGTGTCTAGGGCAAAGTCGTTTTCACAAAGAGAACCTCTAAACATCAGAGGAAAGTGCAGAAAAGGATCTCTGAACAACAACAACAACAAAAGGGAATAAAAAAATCTCAAATTTCTATTTTCATGAACTCGTACTTTCTTCCAGATTTGGAACTCTATTCCTTAAGTTAGTAACTCAGCAATAGCTTAATTTATCTCCTTTTTTTTTCTGAATCTTTATTCTTGTACTGGTAAAAGCATAAAATGGAAAATATTAGCTCTTCTCTTCCTCAGTTAAAATTCCAGTTCTCTAGTAGATAATGAGCCAAGATAGCTCCCAAAGATTTTACTTTCTTCCCTAAAGAAAACTTCCTGAAACCTTGGATTATACTTGCCAAAATGAATAGAGTTACTAGGTTGCATCTCTTTTAATATTTTCTTAATTTAGGAGCCCTTTCTTCTGGAATATAAGGATAAGAAAGCTAAAGAAAGGATAGCATGAGCATAACTTATTAGCACACTGTGGTAAATTTTCATGTTCAGCCTGAAATCTATGTTTCTGCATTTTGAAGTAGGCTTGATCTGCTACTAAACTGAACTCAGAAAAGGTCTCGGGACTCTAAAATATAAGACCCCCTCAGTGTGTTCACTCACCTAACTCAATATCTCATTAGACTCAGTGCAATCGTTATTCAGAGCAGGACTGGCACAGAAGACGTGAGTAGTCCCACTTTCTTTGTTGTGTTTATAAACCTTCTCAAATTCCATTAAGTAAACTTTTCCCTAAAATAATAAGTTTTGTAACTTCCTTTAACCTTCAGCACTAACCTTTTTTAGGTACTTTGATATTAGATTTCCTGAGCATTCCATGATATCATCAGCAATGTGTAATGCATTAGAATTGTATTTGTTTAACTGCATAAATACAATCAAGCAGATTTATTCATTTTAGCACTTGGTAACGACAGTCTTTCAGTGTGCTCTCCTCCCCACTAAATTTTTCTAAAGATGCTGTTGTTTTTTTTTACTAAATGTAAGTGACAAAGAAAAGTGTCCCAGGCATGTAATTTTAGTAGTATCATCTTCCCTTATGACTCATTACTGCTGAAATCAACACAACTTGGGATGTGCTCAGGAACTTCAGTAACTCTTTAATGGTTTCAAACAGTAACATCTGTGCATGTTTATGACTTCATGCTCTGCCTTAGTGTTAGTCTTGGCCAATGTTTCTGACTATTAAATGGTTGTACTTTTAGAAAGTAAGGTACCTGCACATTGCAAGAAGCAGAAGAATTACCTTTATTGAATGTTTCATTGAGTAGAACAGCAGCAATGCTACAGAACTAGGCCTACTTTTATCGGAACCATACAAGTTTGTTTAGAACTTGCACCATATATTCAAAGGTAACTGATATGCATTTCATCCCCCAAGTTATGACTAACTCTTTCTTTCACTTTCTACCTTCATTTAGAGACAATAATACTTCTGGGTTTGAACACTTCTGGATGTTCTTGCAGAGCAATGTATTTCAGCTGGCCATCTACCATGATGGCTGTCTGAAGGGAGAAGAGATACAAAGAGGGAGAAGAGACAGAGGTGAAGAAAAGTTTGGCTTGAAGATAGATACTGAGAGAAGGAGAGAACAGATCTCAGGGAACAGCGGTGACCTAAACCACCCCATCTTTAGGAGTTGGTTGAAAAGGAATCTAGCAGTTGGAGCTTGCAACCATTCTTGCTTGTACTTACACAAAGATGCATTTGCATAGAGGCTATATAAGTATCCTAAAGAACAATTACACATAGACTTGATGGAAATTTTTTTGTTACCTGACATTATATCTATCTGGTGTATTAGTATCAGAACGGCTTATCTTTGAAGAAACAGTAGAATGTGCGAATCGTCACAATGAATCTCCAGTGTGTCAAGACTGCTGGTTTTGTTACTCTAGACAAAGGACAGTTATACTACATTCGTTTCTGGAATGCTTTCAGGATAATTATCTGTGTCTGACTGTATTCCATCACTATCTTGCTCTGCGTCTTTATGTAGTGTATTCAAAGTTTTGTGACATCTAGATACAGCAAATAAATGAGCTATCTTTTAAAGAACAAAGTGCTAATAAAACTGAGAAGTATGAAATGAAAGTGCCAGAATATGAGAGAGATGTTGCAAACTTGCATGCAAAGAGGAAAGCCACTTATCAGCTGCAAAAGCCATGGGATTAATGCTAATATTAAGTCTTCTCATAAAAGACATGTAACTGGCATTCAGAACAGTAGTGTACTGCATGCTGGGGAAGTTACAGATATCCTGCAAAGCCTTTCCATGTACTTGATGATACACAAAGAAATCATGAAAAGTTTACGCCAAAGTAAAAAATTTTCTGCATAGTTTCTACATTTGGAATTCAAATACTCCTAGGAAAATTCTCTGTTGATTGAGGAACTAATGACATGTTAGTAATCACAAGAACAAAGAAACTGAAAGTTGTACAACTCAGAGGAGAATGGGTTTTGGGTCATTCTGTTTAAAACAAGAGTTTGCAAAAAAAAGCATAAATGTACCGAACACAAAACTGATTAAATATTTAAAATAAAGACCAAAAATATGCAGATTTCCTAACTCCTGCTGTGGGATATTTGAATTAACTTATGGCACTGAAACTGAAAAAAACTTTTACCTTTATTACATTAACATGTACACGTCTTAAATGAAAAGAGAAATTATCTTTGATTTCGAAGTGATATGTTATAAAGTGTGATATAAATTGAGGGAAATTTTATATTCCTAAGCAGGTACAAATCAAGACATCAGCACTGCTACTCTGGGTTTGGCACTCCATATATAGGAAGATATACGCTTTGGTGGTAGCAAGACTATGTAGGCATATTGCCAGACTCATGAGAGTGAGCTGTTACTGGGTGAGCTGGGAGTCACTGCGTGTGCTGCATTGCATCTGCTGCAGCGAGGTGAGAAGAGCTGACAGGATGAGTTAGAATTGACTGATTTCTGAATCCCCCTGTATTCTTTACTTTCAAATTACAATTCAGGCTTGTATTCCACTTTGTTTTCCTGAAATTAAGTTTTCTTCTAAGTGCTTTGTTTCTCATCTGTCTCTTTGTGTGAACGGAGTACAAAATGTAAAACATTTTTAAAAATTAGGATATGCTAATTTGGGGAAGTAAATACAGAAGGAATGTTTTTATTGTTTAAGGAAAGCTTATAAAGGGAGTGAGGGGAAAGAAATGGTACTTGTAGTGTACATATTTGAAAGCTATTGAATGTTTTTGCTGTCTTTGGTACTTCTAAAACAATCGTTGTATGTGTACATTTCTAATGTCTTTTCTAAAGCCATTTTTTTTTGTGTAAAAGTGGTTTAGTTTTCTCCATGCTTGCGAATATAAAACAGAGCTATATGAAGTGTGTGGTCCACTTTCATAATGGTTTGGAGTCCAAAATTAAATGCAGGCTGACACTGGAGGAGATGTCTGTTTGGAATGTGTGTGTATGTTTGCAGTTTTACTGAGAAGTTTCTTATACTCTGTGGAAAAACATGATGAATTTGTGTCTGAGCTGGCTGTGCTTATATGTATAGAAATAAATATTTTTTAAATCTTTGTTGTATCACTTGCCTTTTTCATAGAGAGAATAAGTATAACTGAATTGTTGTGCAAGATTGACTCTGTGAGTAGAGCTTTGGAGAAAGAGAAAAAGGAGAATGTCTTATCTGGCAGGTAAGACCTGGGGTAATTGACTGGACTATTAATTGTTTTTTCCTCTCAAAGCCAAATAAGTTGACTCTGCCTTTTTACTGGTTATGTTATATTTACTGTAAATTTCTTACTGTAAATTGACTGGTAAATTATCAGGTTCTACAAAATCTAGGAATAAAAGTTCTGTTTGATGGCTTCTTTACATTTATTTTTATGTTTTACATTATTGCCTCTTCAATATATAGATTATTCCTAAGAAAACAGTACACTGAAAAATACAGAATAAGATATCTTTCCAACTATATGCTATAAGGACCTTCCTTTTTATATGTGTAAACTTACTAGTTTAAACTTCTGATTTTTATTTCTTATTGTTTTTAGTGATCAAACACGTATTTACATCCTGTGATCTGTGGACAGGCCCTACACCTAAACTAAGCCACTACTGAAATTTAGTAAAACATTATTGAAATGTAAATTAAAAAAAAACAACAACCAACCAAAACCATGCACTTACATGATTTTCAGAGTACCTACTTTGCCTTTTTAAAACATCAGTTAGACAGTAATATATGCCATATCTACTAAAAGAACAAGATCTTTGGTTGCCTTGACCTAAACAAAGTGGTGATCATTTACAGCAGCTGAAGTTCTCACCTAGTTCTGCTCCCAAAAAACAGCTTTTCCCTTTGTTGTGTGCTGGTCAGCATAATTGTTCTGTGGCGTATATCTCCCTTGTGGTAGCATCGCTTCTTGTGACTCTGCATAGACCTGGGCTGTGCAGCTCGTCACTTTTTTTGTTAAGTATTCACTCATAGCTGTGGGTGTCTTATGAACACAGGCCAACCCACCAACATGACTAATGGAGCACGCTCCAGCCCATTATGAATATTTATTTGTGAGCTTGGCCGATACTATGTGAGCTGAATATTCCCAAAAGTTGCTTTATGCATTTCATAATTTTAAACATTTCTCAAACATCCTTATTACCATTTTAAACACCTTTCTAATAATGCCTCAAAAATGTTGACAATAACTTCCTTTTATCATCTGATTTCTAGCACTCTAAGGAACATTCTTAGAGGAACATTTTCAATTTCAATTTGAGATTACAGTATTGGTAGGAGAATATAGAGATCTAAGTACGTAGTTTTAGAAACTTATCAGGCAAACGCCTTACGTAAGCACTTTGAAATGGCTGCTCACAGAAAATGGTTTAGCTGTATCCGTGAGTGTTGGGTGCTCCTTTCCACATATCCTCAAAGGAAGACAAAATTATAGCGTATGAAAGATCTTTCATTTGCTCCTGCTTCCACCAAGAAAGAACAAACCTTAATATATTTACTAAAATGTTTATTTGATGACTTTGAAGGGTTGCCTCTGTTTAGTATCCCCTTTCCATCCCCCACTTCTTGTGTACACCTAGATAGAAAAGGGAAATGGAATCATAATGAAAGGAGGAGGTAGGAAATAACAAGGACAACCACTATAAAGTAGAAAAAGCAGGGAGGAAAGATTTTGCATTAAGGTCTATAACCCAGAAATTTTGGGCTTCTTGTTTGATTACTTTGAGTTTACCTGCACCTTTTTGACAAGATTTAGCGGACACAACCCTGTTTACTGGCAACCCTTGTATGTGCCTGTCACAATCTCCCATACCCGTGGTTGCATTTACGCCTTCTTATGTGATTTCTAAGTGAAGGTGGTAACATGAACACATTGCCCAGCTACTTCAGGGGCACACATATGTCCACCGCAATTGTACATATCTTTTGAAGTGCAGAGGCTTGGCTGAAAATAAAATTTATAGTGTTCCACCATTGTCAGTAGTCCTTGAACATGAACCCCAAACTCAAAATCAATGACAAATCCTGTTCAGAATTTCTCTTTTGCCTTCTCTTACATCAGGCTCTCAGGATTCTTCAAGAATTCCCAGAAATCCCATTTAGTCTCCCTAAATCTTTGTGAATTCATGTAAGGTTCCAATGGTGACATTCTCAAGGACAAATAAATTAAAGGTGTACTTATGATTTCATCTTGTGTTGCCTTCAGCGTAACCTCTTTTCAGCCTGAGTATCTCAAGTAACCTTTCCTTCATGCTTGGAATTTACAAAAACCTTAAGATCAGCTTCCTAATCACTCCTGGAGTACATTATAAATGAACATGAGAGATTTAAAACTAAAGCATATAATCTGGATTTTATTTTTGGAAACTGTAACATGTGTCAGTAATAAAGCAGACCTGGACACTATATTTCTGAATGGTAACTTTTCTTGGCGAGTGTCACAAGGTGTTGGGGTAAACAAAAAGGTTAAATACCTTTAACACTATGAAATCTGATGAACCTCTAGTAACTTTCTGTATATATTGTATCCTAGCTCTTCACAAACATGAATTTGGCTATTAAAGAAATAAATTAGGGGGGAAAAAGCCCACATTATTTACAAGATGGCATACTTAAACATCAAACTCACTTATCTACATGAGCTTTGACAGTGATTTCCTTTCCGTGAATTTCCTGTTGATCTTTTGATAATGTCTTGATCCTTGTGATCATGGTTGCACAGCATATGTAGAAAATTTGGTTAAGTTTTAAAAGCACTTTGTGTTACTGTTGGCTATGGCAATTCCTGATCACCTTACTTGCAAGACAAAGCTGCAGCTGAGCTGTGCTTATCCCCTTGGAGGCACTTGTGACTCTTAGTTATTTCACAACAGTTCTAGAAACTTACCATGGGAACAAGCTTAGTTCACTGGAATTATTGTTTTATGCGACCAGCATTATGCAAAATTAACCACAGTTAAGTATCTAGATTAAAAACCATTAGATAAACTTATTTATGTTAATATGATGTATTTATATATTTAATGGAGGCTAATAGGACAATCTCCATGACTGAATTAAAATTCACCAAATATGTGACTAGTACTCATGAATAGTACCTAGTTTTCAGTAATTGATTTTTCACATAGTATATACTTCTTTATTTCTGAAAATTACCCACTACGACAGCTACAGAACCACATTGTTTTAATGGTAAAATAAAGGAAACATCTGGAACTGACAGAATTACCCCACGGAGCAGCATGTGAACAGATGAGCAGGCAGATTGGCATGACTATGAAGAAGCAAAAGCCAGCCCATTGAAAATAGAGTGAAGCTTCACAGAAGTCATTCTCCTTGTCTCACTGACACCTAGTATTCTCATAACAGCCACAGGATATCTCTAGGCTATGCCACTTGCCCAGTCTTCTTTCGCAATATGTTTACTTTCATCCTTTGACTTCCATACCCACAATACCAACATGAATGGCAGCTAATTACAGTCACAATGACAGAAGCCAGTCTGTGAAGAGCTAGAATGAAGACATCAATTTATTTCCTATTATCACAAAGCAGTTTCTAGATTGTAATGACTTTAAGCACATCTAATAACAGCTAATTTAGATGTTCAAGATTGTAGCATTAGAAAGTCTCCAACTGAAAAGCTAGAGTTTATTCAGATGTTTAAAACATATTCAGTGTTTAAAAACATATTTTGAAGTGATACTTTACTCAGTAGGAGACTTATAATGTAAGCTTGGAAAGACAGAGAAAGCATAAAATTTTGCTTTGTTTTTATTTTTTTTAAAGCACATCCTTGGATTTACCCTGTGCTTCTCCTAGACTATATGGTGTTCATGGGATTCAAATAACACACAAAGGTAAAGAGGAGTAAATTCTATTCTGGTACAAAGAGTAGCTATAATCTGATTAACCTATACTGAGTGTTAGGAAAAGTAAGTTATCTTGCATTTTTTGAGGGGAGTGGTATTTTTTACAAATTCCTCATATTGAGTTTATTCTTTATAATGTTCTGCAAAACTTCAGAAGGTTTACAACATTGATGCTAGGCAAATTTAGATTTTTTAATTTATTTTTTTTTAGTATTTTTTGTAAATCTGGATATCTCAGGGCCAACATTCTGTATTTACCTGCTAATCTTCACCTATTGAGTAGGCGTTGCTAGCTTACTTGAAACCTTTATGTTCTGTCCTTCAAGCCCAAAGTGAAAGGTGTCTGTTTTCCTGACATATTTCTTTGTATACATGAGATGTATCATGGACTTGGCTGATTGTCGGTACTGTTGTCAAGTCCCATTGTGCCCCCTCCTGTCTTGAGCAATTCTAGCATCTAACCCCTTCCAAACCTTACTTGGATACTTGGGCACCTAACCACTGTCAATCCAAACAAGTCAAATGGCCTGACTGCAGTCTGTCCCCCAGAGACTTAGATACTGGCTTGAAAGCTTGGGGGATGGTTTTCCCATCAGTCAGGTTTCCCCATCAGGCACTTGGCTGTAACTCTGGTCTGAGATCCTGAGACCTAACACCTGGTTTTGTCTGCTTCAGCCTTGGTTCTTGATCTTGACTCTTGGATATCATAGAATCATAGAATATGCCGAGTTGGAAGGGACCCATCAGGATTATCGAGTCCAACTCCTGTCCCTGTGTAGGGCACTCCAAGAGTCACACCATGTGCCTGAAAGCATCATCCACACACCTCTTGAACTCAGGCAGGCTTGGCGCCGTGACCACTTCCCAGGGGAGCTTGTTCCATTTCTTGACCACTCCCTGGGTGAAGAACTTTTTCCTGATATCCAGCCTAAACCTCCCCTGGTTCAGCTTTCTACTATTTCCCTGAGTCCTGTCATTAGTCACAGGAGTGAAGACATCTGTACCTGGCCCATCTCTTCCCCTCGTGAAGAAGCAGTAGACTGCAATGAGGTCACCTCTGTCCTGTTCCCTCTCCCACCCTGTTCCTGCTGCCAAACAGCCAGCTTAATTCTAATCCAGCCTTCTTTGTTTGACAACTCCATCCATCTTGCAAGATGGATCTTATAACCCTCACTTGAGTCTTCCCTTTGCCAGCATTGACTGCTTGGATCCTGACTTGAGCTTGTATTAGCTTTTTCACTGGCCTAAACTGCTGCAGTACAAGGGCCAGCTGAGAGCCTGAACTACTGTTCCTCTGTGGAAACTCACTAAAGATAATGTGACTGAAAAGAGATCTGCAGTAGAAGCTCCTGATGAAAAGTTGGAGACAATGCTTTTGAGACCTAGGGAACTTAGTTCCACCTTTGAGTCAAAGAGCACTGAGAAATAGATAAAAAGATCTGACTCTTGTGAAAATAAGACACTTACCTGACCCAAGATTTCCTTGAAAAACAGAAACAATAACAAAAATCTGTTTGCCATAAAAGCTTCTTAGGGCTTTCACAGGCTTAACACGGCTCTGAATCATGATAGTCACAAAACATTTTCTTAACCTACTGCAGTTAAAAGTCCCCAGGTAGGCTTTTACTACCAGCAAAGTGATCTGTCTGTTCTTATCTTCCTGTTTTCTCAGCACTCCATAATCTTGGTATAAGGAAATTTAAGACTATGAAAACCCAATGGATTCTGAAACAATCAGGTATTGAGAATGAGTTAATATCCGTTCTATCTTCCAGTGCCTTCTGTTTAGGTCTTTTACACAGGTCAAAATCTAAATTTTTGTGCAAGCAGACAAAAAGAACTGATTTAAACTGCTATTGATAGGATACTGCTGTCTTAGTGAATGGGATTGTTTAGACTACATCCACGTTGTGTTTTTGCAAATACTGGTTAAAAGGCAAAGAAAGGCTCTGGAACCCTTTATTTGATTGTTGTTTAGGATTAAATTGCAACATGACAACTTGCCTGAAACTGACTCAATGGCAGCCTATAGTTGTCCACCCCCGGATAAGATCAGGGTGTTAGTTCTCAGTTACTGTTTCTGCTATGGTCCTTCATTCCTTGTGAAGACGAAGCAATCTGTTACAGTCTATTCAGCACAGGATTACTTCTCCTTCCTAGCTGGTCCAGATCCAGAGGACAAGAAGTCTGGATATCCTGCTCCTGCCACTCATGCTGTGCACATTGCTGTATGTGATGAAGAGCAGAAATCTCTGTCGAGTCATTGAGAGCTGTGACGCTATTCAGTGAAACAAAACCATGTGAGACAATCTTGCAAAAAATTGTCCTTTTTAGAGGGTGTACTCATTTTTACGCTGTATTTGTGTCTTTTAGTCAGAAACATGTACTCTGGTTCTTCTAGCTGATATATGTGAGCAAGCCCCACATATACACAAATTTCCCTATGTTAATGCTGGCAGATTAGATTGCAGTGCTGGGGTCATGAATAAAAAGAGAGAGGAAGCATAATTTGAGAGCATATTTAAAAAAAAAAATAGCTGGTTATTTTATTAGTACTACCTGTACGTTTGTACTATGGTTAGATAAAGTTGAAGCTGAGCATAAGCTTAGGTATGAGATGATGTTTGTTACATCTTTGTAAAAAATCTGTCATAATTATATCCTCATAATAGCTGCTAAAATATTGATTTAAAATATTTCTTTTTCCTTGGCTTAGTGGATTTTATCATTAAGAGCTAGGAACTAAAAATACTGATGAAAATGGCTAGAGATATGCAAGAAAAATGTTTTCTAATAATTTATTCAATGATTACTGCCAATTTTCCTCAAATCGTATTCAAGCAACTGTCAAATTAACTGAATACCTAGGTCTTCAGTAAAAAATAGTAAATTATTTATTGAAAATGTCAGGATTTATTCTAAAATGTTTTTAGTAAGTGACATCAGTCCAGCTGTCCTGCAAAGTTAAGAGGACTAGAGCTTTTTCTGTACCTTCTGGGAACAAAAACTGACTAATTCTGTAAATCTTTATACAGATTTGATTATATTCCTTTGAGTCTAAAATGCATATTAAATTATGAATATTGTCATTCTTCTTGTAGGAGAGGCTTGATACACTACCAAAAAAACCCTAAACAATTCATTCAATTAAAATTATGAGGCTGGCGGCAGACATCAATTCTTGTATGTTAACATCAGTGTTTGTGTGTATATCACTAGGCATACATAAAAACATGTATGAACTCCTAAGGTCTACTGATCCTCTTTGCTTACAGATAAGGAAAAGTGGATACAGATAACTTGCTGATAGTACAGGATAGATATGATCTGTTTATTTGATAATGCCAAATAATTAGCAACCTACCTTTTTTAAAACATTAACAAGAAAAGTATCTCCCTAATGTTCTGTGAGCTTATTAACATAGCTCCTTACAGTATTTACGTGGCCCTCTTAAGGTTCATACTACTATCTTGCATGATGGAGAGGCAACACATATTTTTGTCAATGGTGTTTCTTGCTGGCAGTCTTCTTCTAGGACCCTGAAGAGACATTCCACAAGAGCAGAAGTGTGCAAGTGAGGAGGAACTGAGGAAAGAAGAGTAGAAGAGCTGCTTTTGCTGACTTCTACCAACCTGTGTTGAATAAAGTTCATACGAGTAATAGGATACAGAAAAACTAGATGGATCTAACCAGAGAAGCCCTAATTCTTTTCTTCTGGTAGTCCACTGTGGCCTGCAAGAGCCTAAGGGGCTTGCAGGTTGACCTGGAGCCTGTTTTTCATTCCTCTCAGCAGAAGTGTGAAACCTTTTAAACAGAACTTTGAGGCTTTTTTTTCCTATTTATTTTTTGCTATTTTTTGCTACTCCTCATATAAAGGCAATAGAATATTCTTTCAATGATCTTGATAGCTAAAGATATGAGTTAAATCAAGGGTCTAGATTAACTCTATCAGCCAAAAACAATCCAAGCCAAAGAAGCTGATAACAAATATGTGAGAAATCAAACATATTTGATGATAAGGACATAATGCCAGAAACCTTGTATTGACTTAGTTCATCCTTATTCATGAACAGAGATGAGTCACAATCAGGCACTCGTTTGAACTTAGTTCAGCTTTTTCATTCTGTTGCCCACCTCTATTTCTGTCATATGGAATAATGATTTTCTAGCAGGATGCAAGGAGGCAAGTTGGAATTCAGTTCTGTCTAGTGGGCTGTTTTTGGGGTTTGGGGATTATTTTTAGTTGTTGCTGGTTTTTTTTTTGTTTAAATACGCATATGCTCAGGAAAAAAATGACCTTCGGCTTCTATAGTTGAAGTTCCTCTAAGCAGCTGACAAAAAAGAGCATTGTAATGGAAAAGCATTGACCAATTTTGATGGAAAAGGCCAGGAACAACACTCATGTTGCCAATTGATGCCAGAGCATGGTTGAAGAATAACTCACTGAACGTATTAGCAGCACTCTCAATGTTGAATAAGGTGCTTCAAACAAGTTATCTGGTTTATACTATGAAAAAATAATGCTATGATTGAAATGCTTGAAGATGACCCTATGATTGAATGTCCTCAATAAGGTAATACTGCTCTCTCCAGAATGGCTCGTCCTGGCCAGCAAAGCTGGATTCATATTCTTTGCCTTTCTTTTAATGAGTTGAACTAGTGGGCTTTTTCCAAGTCACTGTTAGTACATGTATTTTCATAGTTAAGCTATGACAGATCTGGTACTGGAAAGAAAGTAGAATTTCAGATGCCATATATCTACAAAAATTTGCTAAATCTATGTTTACTGCAGATAGGCCCTTTATGAAAAAAGTAGATTAATAGTAGCACTTCTGAACACCCCAATGAAAATTAACTTTTACAATAAAAGTCAATTTTTCTCCTCTGGCTTAACAGATAATGTTAATAAGACATCTATTTTCTAAATGAAAGGCTTGGTGCAATAGAGGCCAGAAACTGAAAGGCCAAGTGTTGGATGGTATTGCTTTATCTATGACAACTGAATGGTTTTGAAAATCTGTTCTTCAGAGCTGAGGACCCCCAAAACCTGGACATTTTATTATTTTACTTGGGCTCACTACTAAATAGGGGTTTGAAGAATCATGGTTTCTCTTGGGTTCACACAGTATGCAAACATCTGCACCTCCTTTTTCCTCTATAAAAATACATTGGCTAGTTGCTGTTCTTCAGCAGAAGCATAAGTCTAACTCTATTTCCATTTTGTGTCACCATTTTAGGAGCTCTGTGGTCAGTCACACCTGAGTGGAATGGAAAAAATCAAGCCGGGGATTCAATTTGAGTCCTCAATATAAATGGGTTTTTAAGAAACAATCAAATTACTCCTGTCTGCTTCAGGCACATTTACCTAATTTTCTTCTTATTGTATAAGAGAAATGGCCAATTTTTCTGTCAAAAAGAAAAAAATAGTGTCAAATGAAGAGATGTTATTGTTTCTGGATTTCAGAGTAACTGGTTTTCAATTATGTGCTCCCAAGATCGTGGGGCTATTGGTAGTTACAAGTACAATTTCAAGCCATCTAGCACAATTTCTGGGGGTTATGTTTTCTGATGGCTCACTTCCATCTTACAGCAGGAAACTCTGAAACAGTTTTTCTTGCTTGATTCGTCACAATTCATGGACATACATCTATGAGAAAAAACCTGTACTTGTTTAATAACATGACGATACACAACTGATGAATCCTTTTCATGGGAAAGCATGTAAAAAGTTTCATTTCCTAAAGGACAGAGTTAGCTGGAAATAAGATTTGCAGGAAAGAAAGGAGAAGAAAGAATTATAGCACTGCAAATAAACAGTGCATTTTCAAATACAGCTTGAATCATAAAATAAAAAAGGTGAGGTGATTTCACTAATACAGTAAACCAATTTGACCTGTATGAAAGATATTCACACTTTGTATCGCTCAGGCCCTTTGATGTTTTGTTGATAAAATCAAAAGCTGTTCAGAACAAATTAGAGTTAACTTGATTTTGAATCCACTGAAAGAACAAGAATTTGCAGTAGTGCTAAAATAGACTTTTGCTCTCCCAACCAAGGCCATAGTTGTTTGAACTACGGTCTTTATTCTTTTCCTCTGTTTCTTCTGATCCAGTATTATTTTTTCTTTGTCTTGTAATTTTGCATTACAGTTTAGCAGAAAAGCTTCACTGGATGGAACAGGGTTAGTTTGGGACTACAGCTTTGTATGTATTTCTAAAGGGATTTGTAGGCAATCTTTATGAGTGCTGATATATTTTTAGTAGTCTTCTCACTTGCCTATTAAATACAGGGCTGAACAATAATAATTACTGCGCAAATACCAAGGTCTCAAAGTAGTACTATTCACTGCAATGAAGCGCTAGTGTGAAAGTACATTGGAAAAATAACCCATGGTGACAAGAGATGGGGAAGTAGGGAAAGAAATTGCGGTTCAGAGGACTGTTTTTGAGGGAGCATAATTCATTCATATGTATACAAGATTCTTTTCCCCATTGTTTACACTTTCACTACAGTAAAATAGGCCAATGGAAGTGGCTTGTGGGTAGAAAGTGAGTTCTTTAACGGAAAGGTTTGTATGACTGAAGTAAAGAAAGGCCGTGAGATAGGGTGTCAGTGAGAGGCTGGAAATAAGCTGGATCAGCTGGGAAGGGATCAACTGTACAAGGAGTAGAAAGGAGATTAACTGTGGCATCAAACTAGAGAGAGTAGCAGGAGCTACTAAAGACTTGCAAGATGTATCAAGGAAGATGTCAAAGAGTATCAGTGAAGACACAATTTCTTTTCTGAACTGGAAATTTTAGGGTTGTATTCCCTTAATATCCATGTGCCAGTGCCATGACAGTGAGGGGCCCCCAAGATATTCAGACGCATGCTAGTTTAACTTCTATTTTTTTGTAAATCCAGTATTGCTTTGGTGAAGTTAAGATGTTGTAGTGGCATAATATTTTCATTATTTTCAACCGCTAGTTGTACACTGCAATGAAAATCTATATTAATTTATTTTTGCAGGTTGTTTTTGCTTTTCCAATACTGCTGCAAAATGTTGGTTTTACTAAGCTTTTCCCTCTTTTTCAGAAATGAATGTTTTGTTGAGAAAGTATCAGTCTTCTAAGGATTTATTTTGATTTTGTCAAAAAATGTATTTTTCTTATCCCTTAATTTTTTTCTATGTTTATGGAGCTCACAATCTTATTTTCTTTTAGGTTATAATAGGAATTAAGGAAGGAGGTAAGGAAGGAGAAAAAGGCATATGTTTCCTCTTGTCCCCAAACCATAAGAATATAAAAAAAAGGACATTTGACACTGTTTTCACTCATTCTTGCATTTCAGATTTTGTCTTTCTTTGATACATTATGTACTCTGGATCTCAAACCAACTTTTGTGTACGTGCTAATACATGCTAATACTGTCTTGGGACAGGTCCACTGCTTGTTTCAGCAGACTAAGTAATAATTGAACTTTGGCATTAGGGAACAAAAAAAGAAAAAAACCCTATCAGTCTCTTTGTCTATGTTTCCTTTTAAAAAAGATAGCTTTGTAGATCTGCCTTATCTCATGTTTAACCAATGAAGTTCATCTCAAAAAAAAACAACTCCAAAACAAAACCTGAAAGAAAATCGATCTAAAAAATCCCCAACAACCAAAAAAAACCCCAGACTTGTAAAAGATGCTGTTTGCAAATGCTACATGGGAACCTTATTTATAGGTTGGGTTGCCATTTGGGTTGAAGACTCCATTCTTTCCCTGGTGAGGTGTGGGTGTGCTAACAAGCAGCTGAAATGGATGAATGATACTCTGATATTACAGGCAGTTGGAAGAGATTTCAAGATTTCTAATGTGTAAAAATAAAGCTGATGAGACCATCATGGTATAAACACTTAATATTCTTCTTAACAGAAGCAGGAAATGGGACCAAATTTCAGATGTATTTCTTGAATTACTTTGGTTTTCTAAGTTCCCTTGAAATGTGTTTTGTGTAAACAAACATATCAGCTGGGTTGGATAACAGAATTAAGACAAGTGATTGCTTTGCTTCCCAGTATCAAAATTAGTTCTAAAGCCTAGGAAAAGTTTAAGGACATAGAATTTATTCTGCTCTATTTTTTTTTTTTTATTTTTTTTTTACCAAAGTGTAAAATGCAGTCTGAATTGCTTATGATTTGAAACATCCTTATCAAAAGCACAGAACTTTAATTAAGGGTAGATTTGTTATAATGCTAGAATGGACCTACTCGCTTGCGATATATACCATCTTTACCACAGGACACTCTGTCAGAGTTTTGCTAAGCAGAGAGCAGCATAATAGAAAGTTCTGTTTACAGAGAGCGTGTTTATTTCAATTATTTCATGCATGTAGATGTTTACAACATGAGCTGGCAAAAGCGCTTTGCATAAAATGTGCAACAATGGGATACTACCTTTTCTAAACAAAATGAGGTTGTTCTGTTTGCTTGTTAAGGCAGCTTCAGCAATGCTTAGAAATGTCATTTATTAAATGCCAAGCTAATTACTTGCAATATCGACCCTGAAGACCAAACCTTTGTGGATGCATTTTCAGAAGCCTTGTTCTTCTCTGTTCACAATCTGTCTGGTACATTTCTAGTAAACAAATTGATGTTTTTCCAAAGATATTAAACTATTTCCTAAATGTGTATCTTTGTTTAGAATATAGAAGGATGTTTCATAATATTTTAATAATACTTTAATGAAAGGAAATGCAGGCTGTATTTTTATTTTAAATAACCAGTTTTTTAAAACATGGCTGTGATACAGAACAAATGAATCCTTGAAAACTTTCCATGTCTGGTAGGGTCCAGTTCCACTTCTGTAGGGTAGTGAGGATTGGTTATGTTATTGTTGTTGAACATGACATCAAATGTACAATTATTGCCATTTCAATAGCTATTTCTATGCATCTAATCGTTACATTTTAAGTGGGCCACTTGACACTGAAAGACTGCTATCAGTAGTGACTGCACTATTAGGAAGAATAACGGGCCTCATTTTCTTGAGAAAAAAAGTGAGTAGAAAGAAAACAAATTTCAGTGTTGAGGTGCTTTGACTGCAAGTAACAATATGCAAATCAGTAAAAATGAAGTGGAAGTTGTGAATCAGTAGAAATAAAAGAATTTGACCGAAAATTTCTACACAGTTTAGACTACAAAAATGGAATTCTTGCATTTGAAAACTCTTAACAACTTCTGAAGTATCCTAAGTATATAACTGCAAGGGCAAATGAAGATGAGCACTGCCATAATGTGTTAGTTAAATCTAGTTTACATAGGTAATCACAAGGTAAAATTGTAGCAGTCCAAAGGAGCTAGCATAGAGTGAGAGTTCAGAATAGAAGTGACAAAGGCTGAAGCTTGGAGGTGAAATTACTTGGGAATAGAAACAGTAATTTTTGCATTGGCAGCTTCTGTATCTAGATGTGGGCACAGGTAGTTCACATTCTGCATATTCTGTATTCTGATTATCAAAAAAGACAAGTAAAATTAGGACATTCACAAAATAGACCAAAACTGAGGTTAAAATGTCAGACTTTAGTAATGTGTGTCAAAATACAACCTGACCAGTGGACATTTTAGAAAACCCATCAGGTTTTAATTGTTTTATTGATCCATATGGGAGTTAAGATCTTAGACTGTCAGAATTCCATTAGCTAGATAACTGAGTTTTTGTATACTTTTCAAGTTTGCCCCAAACAAATCTTACGTGAAGGAAAATCAGCAAATATTTTCAGATGAAGTTTTGAAAACAAAATTAGTGCATAAGAAAGGAATTTATTAGCATGATGTTATGTCTTTAAATGTTATGAATTTCTAATGAGATCTTGAATGCTCTTGTATTACCTGAAAATTGTAAAGACATCATAACATTATGTTCATTCTGGATTATTTAAATACTTTCTTGCAGCATGAAGTTGTATTTTTAATTCTTATATATGTATATAGCCTCAATGTACATACGCATAAATATATAGAAAACATTTACATAAATTTATATAAAGTTGAATAAAAATACTCTATTTCTTTTACAGCCTCAGCCACTAGAGACATACAGAAAATACTTACTTTTTGTTGTGCAACTTTATTTAAAATAAATGTAATGGAAGTTGTAATGTAGACAGGGAGTGCAATCGCCTATTTTGATGATTGAATGAGGCACAAACTTCTTTATGCTATCTTGGCAGTGTAAAAGACATTGGATACAAACTTCAACATTGTTTGTTCTATGACTGTTTTATGTTTCTAGATCCTGGCCACTATTTTTCCTATGTGCTGTTTCATAGCACTCATAGACTGACTTTATAGATAAAATTGAATTAATTCTCTAACAGGAAGTTAGTAAACTACCCTCCCTTAAATAAACTATGAACTGCTAATTCTATATTCTAGCTAAGAATTGCTTATAAGTACTAAAGCTTAAAAATGACTGTTCTATTTAAAAAGGCATTAGCTAGCTGTGAACTTTCATAAACTTCCTCATCTTCCTTCTACACACTCACTTTTGGAGTGAAATGGTAACTGGGGAAAAGAGAGCTTTTGTGAGAAACTGAGTTTAAACTCTGGCTTTTCTCACCTATTTATTGGATCACATAGATGTAGCTTATCACAGGATTCCTGCAACAACCTTCATTTTTAAAATGGTCCACGAAGGTTAAAAGCACTCCTGGCTGACCTTACAGAGGTGTGTTTTATGGAAAAGGGCTAGGTAAAAATGTCTGACATCAAAATGGACCACAATGGGAATTCAAAAGACAAGTTATTTGGGATGAGATAAAATTAAAGAAGTGTCAGGGCACTTGGGAACTTATAAAGAATATTAATTTGTTTATTTCTTATTTTAATATGAATTTTGACTCACTGATCTGTGGAATTGAAAAGGGATGTAGTCTTATTTTTTCCACACCAATATTTCTGATATTATTGCTATTTATTAAATTCTCAGGCTCCAAGGTTAATGGTGTTTTACATAACTGAAAAGCATATTGCCAAGCTATGGGAATAAACAATTGGAGCAGAGAGCCGCAATGTGTTGTGATCTCTGAATTTCTCTGCATTAATATATTTGCCTGTGATCGATACATGACTCTTTATTTTTCATACCTAGGTGTCTCAGGCATTTTTCAAATATAATTTCTCTTCATAGACGAGGGATTAATGCAAATAGAGACAACAGAAAACATTCATTAGTGATTGGGAAGATGCCTGACATAAAAAAATCCTGGGGATATTGGTCAGTAGCCGGCTGAATATGGTCCAGCAGTGTGCCCAGGTGGCCAAGAAGGCCAACAGCATCCTGGCTTGTATCAGAAATAGTGTGGCCAGAAGGACTAGGGAAGTGATTGTCCCTCTGTACTCAACACTGGTGAGACCACACCTTGAACACTGTGTTCGGTTTTTGAGGTGCTGGAGCATATCCAGAGAAGGGCAGCAAAACTGGTGAAGGATCTAGAGAATAAGTCTTATGAGGAGTGGCTGAGGGAACTGGGATTGTTTAGTCTGGAGAAAAGGAGGTTCAGGGGAGATCTTAGTGGTCTCTGTAACTACCTGAAAGGAGGTTGTAGCGAGGTGGGAGTCGGTCTCTTCTCCCAAGTAACAAGAAATAGGACAAAAGGAAATGGCCTGAAGTTATGCCAGGGGAGGTTTAGATTGGACATTAGGAAAAATTTCTTCATGGAAAGGGTTGTAAAGCACTGGAACAGGCTGCCCAGGGAAGTGATGGAGTCACCATCCCTGGAGGTATCTAAAAGACACGTAGATGTGGTGCTTAGGGACATGGTTTAGTGGTGACCTGGCAATACTGTGTTAATGGTTGGACTTGATGATCTTGAAGTTCTCTTCCAATCAAAATGTATTCTAAAATACAGTCTAGGACATCATTCAGTCCTAAATAACTTAGTAGTTAGGAAACTCATCTCTCCTGGTAGCAGCCCTGAAACTACCATCAGTTCCCTGCAGGAATTAAAATTATGTTACATTAGAGAGAGTGCTGAATCTGACTGGAAGCAATGGCAGCTCCAAGGCTGGCAGAAGCTGCAGAAGGTAGCTGACAGAATATGAAAATAGATGGGCATGGCCTGGTCTTAAGCATGGTATCATAGCATGGTCATCTTTCACTAGTGTCTTTCATCTTTTATCATCAATGAATACTTGACAATTTTTGTCGTTTTTAAGTAGAAGGCTAAGCTCTCGTGCTGTTAAATATAAGTGTTGTAACTGGTAGAATAAAAGAAAGCATTATTAAGTTGTTAGGAGTTAATATGGTAAATGCAGAAAGAATAATAAAGTTTCTTCATAAATTACTGATACAGCCTCATCTGAAATACAGGGTGCAGTTCTAGTCAGAGCATTTTAAAAAAGCATGTGGCAGAAGCAGGATGGCCCTTTTACAGTCCAAGGCCTTCACAAAATTTACCTGGAAAAAGCTTCAGAAAAGAAGCTACTACAAAAAAAAACACAAAAAACCCCCCAAAAAAACAAACCAAAAAAAAAAATTGAACAGGGACATATGTCTCAGTCTTCATGTGCTCCCTTGTTCCTGATGGAAAAACAAAAGGGATTTTTAAAGGAGAAAATAAATCCCCATAGTTTTCACAAACTGCAAATTACCTTTTGAGGTAATTTTTGAATGAAATTATTGATAGCAAAATATAAAAGTATCCAGAATAGCTAGAGTCGTTATTAATTATAACACCAAGATGTACTAGTGACATTAAACTTTATGACTGAAGACCAGCCAATCTAGAAAGGAGAAGGAGCTCTCTTGACTGGAGATTTCTCTATATAATTTGCAATTAAAATTTACTCAGAAGTATTTAGTGTGTGCTGTTTTGGGGAATGAGTCCTGAACAAAAAGGACCATTGACCTCGTTCAGTAAGGCAGCTTTTATTGTTATGTATGCAATGGGCAAAACTGGCAAGATTAAGATCTTCATTTCATTAGCCAAATTTAATTTTGTTTTTTTCTGAAATGATTGCATCTACTACCAAAGGTATCAAGCTCCTTTGATCTCCCTGGTATTGCAGTGTACTCACTGAAGTCAAAATTTTATTTTATTTTCAAAATCTAGAGCAGCAAATTCTTTCTCCCATCAGTATCAAAACTGATCGTTTCAAATTTGAATTACTATATAGAGTATATAACTATCACTGCCAACTGCTTACAGTTAATGTGTTAGTACAAAAACATTAGATGATCTAACTGGTTTTGAGAACCTTATAGTTACATTGTCTTACAATGTAAGCTGCTAATTCATAATTTTAAGTAATGTGTGCGTTTTCATTAAATAAGGTTGTATAGAAATAAGGAATTCATTTCAGTTGAAGCTGATAGGGAAGGTTTTTCTTAGAAAAGAATGTAGTGTATGTGTATTTTACCATTCAGAGTGTCTTGAAGACATTAAAGTAAGAGCTATGCTGTGACTTGGCACAAGGCACTCATGTTATACTGACTGTAATGGAGTTGTACTCCAATACCCTCAAAAGCAGCTGTGTTCCTCGTTTCAGTCCTGGTATGAAAAGAGGTGTACTAGTTAGGTAATTTTCAGGAAAACAGTAAGTCTTGCAATCAATATGCTTGAAAAGAATAGGAAACTCTGCTAATTCTCTCCATGATAAGGTGAATGGAAGAAGGCAGAGCTGCTTTTGTGCCTTTCAATGGAGGATATTTGAATAAAAATTAGACTTTTTATTTTGCCTTTGAAAATAGTTATGGGACTGCATTAAAAGATATGCAATGAGGTGCAGACTGATATTTTACGAGTTTTATTGTTGATCTAGACAATGAGCTTGAGAATATTTGAAGTGATTTATGGAAACTCCTGGGTAGGAAGCAGATGTCAACTCCACTTCTAGGAACTGAAACTACTAATTCAACAGCTTGAGTACAAATAAATAACGTGAAATAATTTGGATAAATGACATATTTTTCAAAAACACTCTGATCTTCTGAACAGGCAAAGTATACCAGGACTGGAGAGGCATGATTGCACCAAATCCTGTGAAGGAATATATCCAAGCGAAACAAAAAAGGATGAAGGGCAAGGAGGTATGCAAAACGACCAAGTATCGATTCAGAAGGATCAGCCATGTGTACATTAAAAATGTTTGCATTTTAGCAATGAACTTAGCTTTCTACATCAGTGATCTACGTATAAGTAATATAAACAATTGTGCTATCAAAACAAGAGAACAAAGTTTATAGTTGGAGCAGTAACCAAGATTTTTGGTCCAGAATATTCTCAGTTTACCAGATATCCCTGCATTATTCTGAGTACTATGAGTCCATTACTATTGACAAAGAAGTACTTCAGTATTGGTGCAGTACCACAAGTAGAACTTCTGTGAATGCAAGTCTATTGCTTTACGTACATGCATATGACATACTACATGCCGACTGTCTTATAAAGAACAGATCCCTGTCAAACTAAAGCAAACAGTACCTGTAGATTTCTAAAGGACACAGACTTTTAAATGCTGTTAGTAACCCTGTATTAGATAACACAGGCTAATGTCAAAATTGAAATAACTTTGTCTGAACAGGTAGATATATTTGACTTTCAGTATTTGCATCTTCATGGCATGGCTATCTCGTTGTTTCACCAACTTTACAATGTACTATCCAGAAATGTAAGCTTTTGTTTACAGTAGTCTAATAAAGCTGAAATTCTTTTACCTCATGTAATGTAAGGCAGAAACTGGGTAAATTAAACTACCATACCTTTGTAGCAAATTTAACAAATATTTTATGAAAAATACCAAATACTGCAAAGATTACAGATTCTCAAATTTATACAGTTAAAATGAGATAAATCTCAGAAAACAATAGAAACGTGTAACAAAACTTTACATGTTCTATAGATGAGATTTAGAAACTATGTGGTTTTGAGGTTAAAAATAAAAGAATGTTAAATGTAATTTAAGTTAGCAAGCAGCTGTTAGAGGTAACTTCCCTAGTTAAAGTTTTATGTTTGACCTTAGAAGCGAATAGAACCTACTACTTAATAAAATAATTTAAAACATATTTTAGCCTGTTGGAAAACACTTGTGAAGTGGAAATTTTCTTTTTTAAAAATATTTCTTTTGTTCTTTGAAAGGAACATCTATCTGTGAATAAAGCAGAATATAAAAGAAGAGAGTAGGTTTGATAGCTTAAATTGAGTTGGACAGGATTCTGGGTAGTGGCAGTTGAAATTCTAGCACCTCTTCAATTGAGAGATATTATGCCTAAAAGCATATAATGATAGTTACTTTTAAATGAGTCATCTTCAAATAGATACAGTCAGATAATTGTTCTCTGTATTCATTGGAAAACACTATGAACCTACCCTTTTTATAAACAAGAACTTTTCTTTCAGTACCATAATTCAGTTCACTTTGTAAATTGTCTTAACAACCAGTTCATTCACAGAGTGGCTTTGGACTGGTAAAGGTATTTTCACATAATGAATCCAGGACCTTGCTGTAGGCAACTGTGCCATTTAGATATTTATTAAGCACTAGTTTTAACTTAGTGGATTTTTCTTGTTTGGTTGGGGTTTTTTTCACTACTTCCATCAAAAAACATCTCTTGTCTCCCTTGGTGGTCAAAAATTGTCAGTTTTCACCCTAAATTTAGCCAATGTCAGTTTGTACTTACTCTTTATTTGTTAACATTGTCATTTGGTTTTATAGCTCTTCTCCCTTCTTGACTTTTTACACTTTCTCCTGCCTGAATCAGTTGTGTCCACGGTCAGCCTTTGCCTCTCCGGACTGAAATTATTTCT
Source organism: Baryphthengus martii (assembly GCA_013396935.1). Taxonomy (NCBI): domain Eukaryota; kingdom Metazoa; phylum Chordata; class Aves; order Coraciiformes; family Momotidae; genus Baryphthengus; species Baryphthengus martii. The sequence continues at coordinate 16,611 of VWZK01007638.1, read as the reverse complement.
TTTCTTCCACTCATATTAGACATTTGTCATTTCCCTAATTGTCCTAGCAGCCATTTCTCTGCGCTTTAGCCAGTCAGAGCTCACTTTGGTGGAATGCTTAGTGACCACAGTGATACGGAATATAACAATTCACAGAGTAGCATTAAGCTTTTCCTCATCTGCTATTTCTAGGGTCAAATCTACTTCTCCTGAGCTATGGCTGAGTAAAATTGATGAGACGTCCAGCAATGCCTCCAGCATTATCTCCAACTGAAAATGTTGTGTAGGTTTTCTTCTCAATCAGTTTATAAACTTATACTTTTCATTCTGTTCATTCTGTTTCTAGAACTCTAGTCTACAGTATTGTCCAGTTCTTTTGCTTAGATCTTGCACGTTTCTTGGTGCTGTACTCCAGCTATGTATCACTTTACTAGTACACTTTTATTCTATGCTCAACACTAATAGAAGTATTATTGTGTTCAATAGTGACATAGATCTTGACAGACATTCACATTCACCAATAACCTCCTGTTAGCCAATAGTTTCTCATTCAGATGTGTACCACTGGGGCTCCTTTACTCAACTTCTTATCTACCTTACAAATAATGAGGAACCACAGCTAGGAACTAAACCCGAGTTAGAATTGGTTTAATGTAAAAGATCACATATCTAAGAAATTAATTTCTTATTGTACTTGAAGAAAAATAGGTTTGAAAATGTACATAACTGTGCAACCTTCCTGGGGAAGAGTGAAAAGTAAGTCCACAGATTAAACTCACATTTAAAAAATACTATGTAAAAAATAGAAAAAAAAAAAAAAGATAAATAAAAATCAGATGGGATGGAATTAGTGTCCTTGTCCAGCTTTAGATCAAGAACAATGATGATAAGGAGAAGTGTTGCTGATTGTGGTAAATTTTTATCTTTGATTGCATGGAAGAGTTTTGGTAAGTCTAGATAAAACAGGTTACCTCTTACCTAGACAGACACTTGATCATTACTGCTAAATTAAAATTCCATTTTATATTTATTTGTAGTGTGTTTTTGTCCAAATGCCTGACCTTATCTTTCATTAAAAAAAGAGTTGATTGATTATTAAATGTATTTTGTGTTGAGGATGAGGTAAACAGGGAATGCTACTCCCATGGAAGAAGCAATATGAAGGACGATGTGTCATGAGCAGACATTGCTGAGAAACTATGTCCCGATATGAGTTTATCGAATTTAGGGAGTCTGAGTATCTCCTGCTATACTGCAAACACTTGGCATTAGGAATAGGGGCTGACTTTAGTGCGTAGTGCTTATCGAAAAGTTTGCGGTTTTTTTTCAGCAAGTATAAGCCAGCATTTCATTTACGATGAGCAAGTGACTGAGAAATATACCCTGACTTTAGGCAAATCCTGAAGTTCTATAGCTGAAATGATTTCCTCCCAGAAATTAGTTTCAATGGTATTTTTGTCAAAAAGAATTTCTCAGGCCTAGACTATCTGCTGTGGGGAGGAAAGGAGAAAGGCAGAAATTGTAACCCTTTCATGAAACTGAGCATGCAGAGGGGGTTTTGGGTAGACTGTGAAAAAGTAAAGTAGAAATCACTTTGCTGATTCATTCAGGATGTTTTATTTAATATGAGTTTCCAGCATGACAAGCGAAAGCTTTAGCTAATGTGTAGAATTTCTTGATTTAGTTCTGTGATAAAACAAAACTGAAATTCAAAATCTTGAAGTGCAATGTGAAGTTATGAGTGAACATCTAAGGAACACACTATTCAGACAGGACAGTGGTCTAGATAAACACAACTAAACTACATTCTTGAACGAGTCTTTCATGACGGGCCTCTGTTGCCAATACCGTTATGTTGTTTTCACAACTGCATCTGGGACACATCCTTTCAATTATTTTCAGCATCAGTTCAACTTTCTACTTGCAATACCTATATTCCTGGTGAGTAAGTTACCGTGTAAGTTTGTGTGCTTACTTCATGGAATTTTTGTTTGATTTAAACAGGTTACGATGTATAATCTACCAAGAAGAAAAGCTAGCCTGGATTGAAATGCAGACAAGAAATGGGGAAGAAGAACTTGAAAGCATATCATGCACAGACATCTTTGTTACTGAATTTTTCATGTGAAAGAAAATCACCTTGCAGAGTATTTTCATGTCTGATTGCATTTTCTTTAATGAGAAAACAATAGAGATCACTGTAGTTTATGAATCTAGCTGAAAGAGTGAGTGTGCTCAAAGTGCCTGCAGCTTTGCTTACATCTTCATTGAAGAGTTATTGTTGTTTCAGAATGGCTTTCATGTGTTCTCTGAAAAATTAACAGAAACAAAAAAGTGAGAGTGGTTCATCAAACTTTAAAATATGCTTAATAAAATCTTTCCCCAAAAGACACATGAGGAAGAATGGGTTATAGACAAGGTTTTACCTTACCAGAATACTATTATTTTGAATTATTGATTTATTTTCTTTGGGAGGAGATAGAATATAGCTGTGGTGTTTTAAGAGCTGAGATAGCTTTGTTTGCTTGCAATTTGCACTTTAGTAGGGATTTGCACTTGACCTAAAACAGGAGAGAGTTATTTAAATCAAAAGCTCTTTCAAAGCTAGCTGTGAATTACCCATTTCTGCATTATGATTCAAGGCTGATAAAGAGTTGTACTGCTTAGCATGCAAAGTGTTTCCATGGTTCAAATTCAACAGTTTAGACAGAATACCGTAATAATCTGAATTGAACAAAAATTGGAACATCCTTTTCCACTCTATCATCTCTGATTCACAACAGAATGATCAGCTTCTATTCTTGCTATTGATCAACGATACCAGTTTCAATGTTCCAGCATGCAACTGCAGGTGTTTTTCCTGTGCTACCTTGGAGGCTTGGCAGAAACTCTTTGTAGATGGTCCAAACAAACCTCTTTACAGCACTTTATGTTCATTCTTAAGATTAACCTCTGCCTCACTTTCTTTTCCAAAGTAACAACCATTGAGCTCCTGATGTACTGTGACTACTCTGTGTCATGACAATCATTTTTTATCTTGTGTTACTTTATCCATCTGTATTCTACTGTTATCTCTTGATTTTTACTGCAATTGTGAATTATCTGGGATAGTAATTGTTCTATACTTACTGTATTTAAGCAGTGTCCAGCACTATGGGGCACTGGGACCAAGGCTAATGTCTTGAATTTCTGTGGTGTGGTACCACTAACTATAATAGATGAGCTACATTTTTTCTCATGTTGCAACCTAGTCATCTATTCCAGTCTTTCATAAGACACTTTTAGCTCAATTTCTTCTGGGCTGCAGGGATCTGTGTTTGTTTGGGGTGTTTTCAGCTTTCAGGCAGAAGTCTTGACATTCATTTAAGACATCAGAATCCTGCATTTCAGCTTCTCCTCAATTTCAGAAATGCTGGAAAAGTTACTTTGAGAAATTGCTGGAAATTTTTGAATGATATTTTGACTAATTTTTGTTTTTTTCATAGTTTAATATGAGCATTGTATCCATGTACATCCTATCTTATTAAGAAAATGTAAGGTATTCACAAATACAAAAAGTACAGAAGAAGCAGCAGATTAACAGAACTAGAATGGAATACATTAGTTTTCTACCCCTGATTCTGGAGTAGCTTTTCATGCAGACATTATTCTTAAATAAAAGTTACTTTTATACCAGAATAATTATTCTGCTCACAAAGCAGCGCCGGTTTTGAGACAAAGCTGAGACTTCTAACACTTTGTAAGTTTATCTCTGAATTCCTGCTGTGCAGATGGCACAGTGGGCTGGAGAGCAGCAGGACTGGGAAGCAGTAGAGGAGTTGGCAGGTTGGTGAGGAAGATAACAGGTGGCTTGTGAAGTGGAAGCAAGGTCTTTATTGCAGGCCACCCTTGTCTCAGGCAGAATAAAACTTTGAATTTGAGGGGAGGAGTTAGCCTCCCATGAAAGTATATGCAACCTACTGGACCACATACTGGAGACTTGAAAGTTAATTTGGGAAGTAAAGTAAAAGAATTGTGAACTTTTGGATGGCCCTAGTGAAAACTGGAAATCCAGGGGGAAGAATGGCTATTTGAAGGGTAGCTGCACAAAGAGGTGGTGGACCATCACAAACAGACGGCTCTGGAAGAAAAATACTATATGAGGTCTTTAAATGAGATAATTTGATGGGTTTTGGTTGGTTTGTTTGGTTTTTTTTCTGTTTGCTTCTTTGTTTTGTTTTGGTTTTTTTTCCTCTCAGCAACCTTATCAGAGTACAGATTGCTGTAACAGCCAATTGAATTCCTTTTACAAGTGGGAGGCAGGAACCTGAACTCAATTGGCAAGTGGCTCATCATAGTGTGAAGTGGGAACAGCTCATTCCGAGTCAAACACATGCTTCACTGCACTGTTCTATACAGAAGTTTCTGAGAAGATACAGCCATCTGACTCCTTGGATATAGCGGTGTATCAAATAGCCTGGTGAGTGCAAATTGTGAAGAACCTTTGCGTGTATTTCTCACCTCCCACTTTTCAGGGATTGATGATATGATTTTCTTTATTGTTAAAAGGGAACATACTTCAACCTACTTGAAGTAAGGTAAAATATACCTTACTTAAGAAAGTAAGATGAAAAAAGAATTTTCACTCAGCTATATTAAGCCTTATGGGTAGTACTTTGCTCATCAAAGGCTTATCTTCTCAAAATGTTCATTTTTTAAATGAACAATACTTCTAAGTGTTTGAAAATTGATCCATGTATATCAGAGATATTCAGAAATCTAGTCCTGGCATGTACTGGTCACATGCATCGTGGGATTTTAGTTTCTCATATCAGCTCACAATCAGAATCACATACTGATAAGCACAGCTGGAAAAGCTAAAAGCCCCTTGGACAATGTCTTGATATTGTTTGGGAAATCTCTTGCGACTTACTAAGATACATTTGAAGTAACTTAGAAAGTTATGAAGTATCTATCTTGCTCTGAATTCATACATTTATACCCAGACATGTGCAAAGTCACTTACTGTAGTATTGAATCTTTGCCCAGAAAATAATTTTTAGAGAATGACTCTTGAGGTTTTATGCAGATAGTATGCTTATTGTGCCTCTATGTCCACTCCTTTCCCCTGTTTTCTCTCAGGCAGCTGGTGTTAACATCCAGGTTGCATTAAAATAACTAGTCACATCTCAATTCCACAAGAAGTGTAATTTCATCTTCATAGTATCATAGATGGTTAGTTTATTAGGCATTGGCTTGGCTTTAGAGCGTATGAACTAAAATGTAGATTGACGTTCGGCATGTCCCTTACATGCCCGACAGGGTTTCCAAATGGATGAATGGAGCTAATCAAATACAGACTTTATCCACCCTAGTTCTGGGGAAAGCAACTTCAGGACTCCAATCCCTAGATTAAAATCTGAAGCGAAGACCAAAATAAAGTAATCTGGTATGGAAGCCAATAAACCTGAACAATACTGATCAGTGGTGACATGGAGCTTAACAAATAAAGGACCACAGAACTATACAACTATAAAATGAGTTAACAAATGAGACTATCCCTGGGCATGGACATGCATTTTAGCTCTCCTCCTATTGCTGTTTGCAATAGCAATGGCTTGAAGTACATTAGAAGCCTCCTAAGTGTTTTTTCTCTTAGCAGTTGGCTGTCACCCCTCACTGCTCAAAATCTGCAATACAAGTCAGCATACTGACTCGCAGCCTTTAAAACCTACATTAGTTGGTTAAAAAATGATAATCAATGTCTAGCATTCAGGCTCTGTGGGTGATGTTGCTAAATAGAATACTTGAAAGAATGGTTTAGTTCTACTTAGTACATTGCAAACGTTAATTTAGCCGTCTACCACATCTGATATTTCAAACAAAATCATATTTTGTTATTTGTTCATCAAAACATTCTGGAAATTGAAGAGGTAATGGAAAAGTTTGGTGGAGAGAAACACTATACATATACACCTAAATGAGCTCTGAATTTGGCATTTTCACATAGGCAGGAACTTGAAATCGTGGTTAGTTGTCTACAATTGCTAACCAAAGGGAGTACAAAACACAGTAGGAATTGGATGTGGAAAGGAAAAGAACTCAGGGCTGAGCAGATAACATCACCATGTCTGTGTATCTCAAGGCAGATAGCAGTGTGGAGATTGGCTACAGTCAGCAGTCAGTGACAGAAGTCAAGCTCATTAGGTCAGAAGAAGAATCAGAGGAAGTGTTGGGAGAATACCATGGCTGGGAGCTAGGCCAAAGTATCAGGAAGTCCATAGAGTATGATAGTCTATTGAGAAGAGGCAAGGCTAGTGTACAGCTGAATATGAGAATCTGGTCTAAGCGAGACTAGGGAGCAAGATGTGAAGCATGAGGTAGCCAAAAATACGTGGAAACGTGCAATTGACTCATTTTTTGCTTTTTCTTACTAATTCCATAGTACACCCATGTCTTAAATACTGCATGCCAGTCATACTGTCCTAAAAAGAAGAAATCCAAAAGGTAGTGTAGGGGATTGCCAGAGATGTGGAACAGTTTCTATCATAAACCAGACTAAAAAGGCTAGAAGTCATCAGGCAGGAAAATACTTCATGCTGTATTTACTGATAATGGTATCATATATCATTTTACCACCCATTGATTCAGTATCGTAAAATCTAGGTGACAAAGGTAACAGATCAGGAATGAAATACTGAAGGCTAATAAAGGGGAAAAACTAATAAAGAATAATATATACTGTTTTTCTAGCCGAAGGACTTGGGGGTGGGAGCTGATGAAATCATTGGTTAACAAATTTAGAACAAATCTTTTTCATATAATGCAAAACCGAATTGTGGATCTGGCAGCTATGCATGTTGCAAAGTCTGAAAATAGGAAAGGGATGAAAAAGCAGTGAAACCGTTTGATGTCTGATTGGCTACTCAGTGGCTATAGGGTGTAGATACTGCCTTTAACTCAGTCACTAAACTGCTGGTAATCAGAAGTCTGTAATGGAGATGAATCACCCTTGAAAATATTGTGTTTCTTATACACTGGGTTGATTTTTTTATTTCTTTTTTTCTAAGTCTTTTACAGATGATGTATCCTTTGTAAGAGGTAGCCACATCAGAACAGCATCACGACAAAAGCCAAACATCCCGATCTATACAAGTGATAGTCAATGTTTGTGGGGCTTGTATTTTCATAATTCATTAAATGAAAACAGTGTTGGAATTACAAGGTAGCAGGACAGAGAGCCGTCATTGAGGAGATGGAAAGGGGAAAGCAGTATTTCCCCTTTCTGAACCCGTACATCTGAGTTTAAACAAAGTATTTCTACGTTCATCCCTAGATTCATCATTTGCTGTTACTGATCAGGTTGGGTTTATTTCATTGAACTTTTTATTTTTGCTCAGTAAAGCTGTAGGTCTTGTCTAAATTTAGAATCTTTTAAAGTACAGTTCTTGAAATACATGGCAGTTATGAGCTGTCTTAAATTTTACCTAATTCATTAGGTCTTTCTTCTGTCTTTCTAGATTACAGTAGACTTCCAAGCCAACAAAAAGAAGAGTGCTACATTAAGTGCTAAATCAGAAAGGAGGAATATGAGGTGCTTTATTCCTATTCACCTTCTGTAAAAATGATAGCACATGAAACTGATGTACTTATTTCAAACTTATATTTCAAAGTTGGTTTTATTTTTAAATTAATATTGAAAACTAACAAAGGCTTTAGTAAGCATGAATAGGTCTTAGTCATACATTTACACGTTTCCAAGTAGAATCCATAGATTCTCAATGTTGTTAAGTTGCAAAACCTCAAAATGGTGATTCTAGGTTCTTCTGTGTGATAAACTAGATGTCTGTGTTTCATGTGTGTATTAATCTCCCAGTAATGACATTGCAGCCCTGGGAAACTAGGCCCTGAGATCAACTAAACTGGGCTCACTGAAGCTGAAAGCAGTGTCTTTAACTGGAAGTGAAAGCTGTTGTTGTACCTGTCCTTATGTCTTGTCTTTATGCCTCCATGTTGTTTTACTGTAATATTTTGTCTTCTGTGTATATCCTGAGTGAATAATTTGGGATGCATCTCTGAGTTTAAGCAGTGTTTCATCACCATCTTAATTTATATCTGCATGAATTAATTAGCTGGTCATCAAAATTCTACTCAACCATACATTGATTATGTATATGCATAACTTCAGATTTTATTTGTAAAGTGATAATTTTGGGATTGAGAACATACTGACACTTACGAGTAATCACTGGGCTCCAGTTCAACACTCCATCTATATTCAGCAAAACACTTAAGCATATGCTTAATTTTAACTTTAGCTCAGGTAAGCATGCAATTGCCTCCATCCAAATTCAGCATAGCATTTTAAGTATGTGCCTAACTTTAAGCATATCCTTAAATCCTACTAAAGCTAAAATCAAACACATCCTTAAGTGTCTTCATGAATATGGATAGCTACTGAATGAGGTTTGATGATGAACTCTGTTGGCCATTAAATAACAAGAAATGCCTGGTCATGATTTCATTAATGCCCTATAGGCAGGGAAAATATAACAGAGAAAATAAAACCATCTATTTGCTTCCCAAAATTCTAAAAGCTAAGCTGTGTACTGTTGAAGATAAGGTATTTTATAAACTGTGGGAGGTCTTTCTAACCCTTAAAGAAGACCATATCAGTAAGAAATGAAGACTGCATTCTCAGTGTTTCATTAAGTTCAGAATGTTCAATAAAATTTGGTTTCATTCTTTAAATAAGACATTTCAGATTATGTATCTAAATCTGTTTAAAATTGCAAATGGTAATGAGGGTGCAACTGGTTGCAGAAATGTGCAAGGAGATTAACTGCATATAGGTGGCAAGGATGTTACAGTTTATAGTATGTTTTCCATGATTTGTTGTATTTTCAATGCTGATGTATTTGATTCATATCACCATTCTTTGTTTCAGTCCATTTTCACTTCTTCAACTTCTGCAATCTTTCTGCACTATTTATGTGAAAAGCTCTTTGCATTTTTTATTTCAGATCCTCTCCTATTGCAGTTCATGAAGTCTTTCAACAGTAGGCTGTTAATCCTTTGCAGATTAATATGATTTCACTGATAATCCTTTCATTTGTTGAATTTTTAAGGCATATAATCATTAAAGAAAATGCTTGATGGATTTTCCGTTAAAGTAGTACAAAGCAGGTGTCGTCTTTAATATATGTCGGTAGCACTTTATGTTGCTCATTTATAAAATTAAATTTGCAGGTGAAACAAATAAGTCAAGGGATAGTTATTGGTCTTTCCCCTTAGGTAAGACAATTCAAATCCAGTCAAGGAAAAAAAAATATTCAGGCATTTGCAGACACGCGAGGGTTAGTATTTGCATGTGAATATTCTTTTCATGACTCCAGTGCTCCTTTTCATCTGGAGGAAGGATTCGCTTGGGTTCTGTCCTGATACTGTAAAGCATCAAGAGAAAAAAAGCAGGACATAATATAATATATGAGGTTTGCCTTCAGGTAGGCCATAGGATGTAAATTGTATACAGAAGTTATTCCATCTCTCTGGATAAGGCTGATTCTCATCTTCATTTAAGTTAAACATATGATTGAAATATGCTTCCTCAGATGAAGCTGAGGTCTGTAATTATCTCAAAATAACAGTACACATAAATCTCTTAACACTTTTTTTTTAGTTTGCTGTTGATTCCTAACTCATTGTCCATGACTGTCCTTTTCATCCAAATTCTTTAACTTCCTTTTTGTCTTCTTTCCCCTTTGATATTTCCCATGTTGACTTATTTATCATTTTCCTATTCTTTGTTGCACATAGATGGAACAATAGGCAGGAAGAAAAAGCACAAGGATTAGAATACAGTGATACTGAGTACTCTTGTAAGCCACATTTTAGTTAAGATCTCAGAAGCAATGCCTCAAAGTTAATATATGAACAGCAGAAATACTTTTTAGCTAGAGATCTAAAAAACATTACTTGTTTTTTTTTTAAAGCCTCTGTTTAAACAAATAGATGGCAGATGTGGCCTATCATAGTCGGCTGAATTTTTCCTTTTATATATTGAAAACTCATAGATACTTTAGACAGGAGGGAAAGGAAGCAGACACCACAGCTCTTTAAGAAAATTAGGTCCTGAACTTGGCAAACCTTTAGCTGATTTTGTCACATATTTTCAGCTTTAAAATGATTTGGCCTTTGCAGCAGCCAAAATAAGTGTCCTTTAATCACTTCCAACCTATTAACAGATGGGCAAACAGCTTTTCTAAATGGGGCATACAAAATACTCCAACATCAGCCAATACTAATTAGTAGCATTATCTGAACTGAGATTTGTAAGTGATGGAATATATATTTATGCAGATAAACTGTTCGACAGAAATTCCTTTTCAAACATCGTGCTTGGTATTTGTTCTGCTCTAGTATGTTCTAAACACTTATTAAATAAAACACGCTTTTTTAATGTTTAGGTATTTTCTTTTATTAAAACAACATTTTTTTTCTATAGAAGTTATCATTAGAGATAGAGTAATTGAGTGAAATTGCATTAAGTGGTAGCTCAAAACACATTTTTGTGACATATAAGGGAAAGAACAGTGCAACTTGAACACAACCTTGAAGTAAATTAAAGAACAGCACAAAATACTGATATAAGGCATTATTTATACAGCAATGCCAGAGCATATTATATATTTCTTTACACAGCACTATTAATCAGAATATGTAAATGACATGAAATTAAATTATGAAATTATAAAAAAAA